>OX941082.1:89860547-90078047 GCA_954870635.1 Arctium minus | reverse complement strand
AACATATATTTTGTACTGTTACTCATTACGTCAATAGTAATAAACAAATTAAATTAGGTTATATATCAAAAACTACCAATAACAAGACATTAAAAACATAAGAAAAATCAAATTTTGCATTACGAAAACTGCGCATTAGGCCTTGACGTGCTACGGGCTTAACGTGACGTGAGACATAAGTCTTGTACCATAACATATGACGACTATGCGACGAGTTTTTTAAAACAGTGCCAAATCCTATTTCTTTTACATGATTTCAAGTTTCTCTTTTTCTGTCTATCTCTCACTCTAAAAATTATATATTAATAATTTTTTATGAAAACTCGTGTTAAATTACCATTTCGAATATATTTATACATATTTTAATTATTAAGTCTAATCTTCTAAATAAAATATATATGAAATTAAATGTAATACTTGTCAGAAATAAAAAATGTTTTAAGGAGTACATTTGTACACAAGTGTTCCAGAAATGATTTGTACAGAAGTGTTAACTACTAAAATGTTTGTTTTTAGAAAAACATCATCATCCGATCTAGGGGTATACAAAAAACCTTCAACTCGTGAAACCCATCCAACCCAAACCGCTAACAACCCAATTAAACCCAACTCGCCCAACTGTCAAACCATTCATCCGCCAAACCATCAACCCGCAAATTAAGAAGGTTGAAATTGGGTTACGATTTGTTCAACCCGCCAACCCGCAGCTAATATATAATTTTTATAAAATTATATATATATATAGGCCAAGGTTAATTTGCAACCCATGTAAATCTTGCAACCCATACAACCCACATCTTAACCGTTAGATCAATGATAAGCGGTTATTTTATTTTTATTTTTTTGTTTTTTTTAATTGAAAATATTGGGCCCACATCTATTGTAACCGTCGATCATGAATCCATCGGTTAAGATGTGGGTTGTATAGGTTGTAAGATTTACATGGATTGCAAATTAAACGACCCCTATATATATATATATATATATATATATATATATATAGATGTATATATAATACAAGAATAAAAAACAACTAGTCTATTTAATCAAATTTATAGCTCAAACCATATTATATACATTATATATAAAATACATTTTACTTAACCGGACAAACTAATGGAGGCTTGTTCGTGTTCGTTCATTTAACTTAGCCAAACAAATGAATGAACACGAACGATAAAAGAACGTAATTTTGTGTGTTCATGTGCGTTCGTTAAGAACATGTGTTTGTTCGTGTTCATTTACGTTTGTTCGTTAAGATGCTAAATGAACGTAAACAGGCGAACATAAATAAACGAACACAAATGAACAAAAAGAACATCATTAATCATCATTTCGTTCAGAAATCACATAACAAAATGAAAAATCGGGTAAATTTATGAAAAATAAAAAAGGAATTCTTAAATTTTAATATAATTAATATTTTACATATTAATATCATAATATATATATATATATTATCCAATGAAATCTATAAATTTTAATATAATTAATATCAAAATCGGGTAAATTTGAACCTGATGAAATCTATCATCCAATGAAATCTGTAATCCACAAATTCATTCTGTTTCATCACAATATTAGATTGCGTGAGAAATTTTATAATAAAATGAAATTAAAAAAAATATTTTCTTACATTTTAAAAGAAAAATAATTTTTTTGATGAAAAAACAAATGCTCCTCGTTTTCATAGTAAAAAAAATAACAAAATTTAGATTGCGTGGGAAATTTTATTTTTGGTTTCAAGTAATCTAAATAAAATAAACCTTTCTTGCCATATTTGAGACACAAAATCAAAAGACATATTTACCCTTTTCATCTATTATTTTTATTTATTATTAATAAATTAATTAATTTACTACCATATATAATTCAAATTAATCTTAACCATTAATTTACTACCATATATATATAATTAATGGTTAAGATTCAATTGAATTACATATGGTAGTAAATTAATTAATTTATTAATAATAAATAAAAATAATAGATGAAAAGGATAAATATGTCTTTTGATTTTGTGTCTCAAATATGGCAAGAAAAATTTATTTTATTTAGATTACTTGAAACCAAAAATAAAATTTCCCACGCAATATAAATTTTGTTATTTTTTTTACTATGAAAACGAGGAGTTTTTGTCTTTTCATCAAAAAAATTATTTTTCTTTTAAAATGGAAGAAAATATTTTTTTTAATTTCATTTTATTATAAAATTTCCCATACAATCTAATATTGTGATGAAACAGAATGAATTTGTGGATTACAGATTTAATTGGATTACAGATTTCATTGGATGATAGATTTCATCAGGTTCATCGTGTTAGCATTATTGTTTCATAATGAAAATAGATTCATCAGGTTCATCGTGTTAGCATTATTATTGCATAATGAAACATGATATTTGTGCCATTTTTGTTAACTTACCATTTTTGTTTCATTACCTGTTCAGTTGCATATTCGTATATGAAAAGAGATTCATCAGGTTCATCGTGTTAGCATTATTGTTTCATAATGAAAATAGATTCATCAGGTTCATCGTGTTAGTATTATTGTTTCATTATTACCATATATAAGCTAAATTAAAATTAAATAATTTACCTATATTAAATATCTCATTTTTAAATTAATCAATGATTATTATTATCATATATAAGCTAAATTAAAATTAAATAATTATTAATATAATAATAATAACAGTTACCATATATATTATGAAATAATGTAAAAGACAAAAATAACATTTTCAATTAAAAATAGAAATAAAAATAAAAAAAGAAATTCACTGATTGGTTGATTTCGGTTTCCAAAGTTTCCAATGTAATACTGGTTTCCAATTGATCGCTCCCCTATATATATATGTATATATATATATATATATAAAGGTAGATTCAAATGAAAACTCATCTTTCATTATGCATATGAGGACAAATTTTAACCATTGATCAAAACTTAGATAACTAATCAGTGGTTAATACATAACAAGGTTAATTGAGAAGTGATTAAGGACAAAATTAGAAATTTGAATCACCGTCTACCTTGTTGGATTTTCTATTTTATTTTTTAATTAAATGTTTTTTACCCCCTTAAATTTTAAAATAAATTATCTTAAAAGTTAATAATATTTAAATCAAACAAATTACATCAAAAAAACCCATAATTTCATCCTCTTCGATATGACATCCATCTCGATATAGTTTTTTTTTCTTCGTTTTAACCATTTTTTACGTGAAATTATATATATATATATATATATGTTATATTCATTATGAATATGCATGCACGTCCTCGAGTGTCCACATTCAGTATGAATAACAAAGGTGAACGTTCATTCACTATTCATGATGAATAATACAGTATTCAGGATGAATAATACAACATTCATGATGAATAATTGTTTGTTCCAGATTCTAGTTTCTAAAACAAGATAATCAAACAAACAAGATTTAACAAATCAATTACCTGTTTGATTTCTTTCAAATTCAACGTTTACACTTTCTCTCTCTAGAACTCTCTCGCTCTCTACAAATCTCTCTCTCTCTCTTTGATATTACAATCTGACTTCTTACTATGTTGACTAACTTTACAAAAACAGAAATAGAAAGCTATTTATACCAACTCCTAAAACAGCAAGGAAATAAAATACAAATACAAAATACAAAGACACTTTGACTTTTATTACAAAAGACTTTGACTTTAAATGAGATTTGACTTTCTCAGCTTTGACTTTCTTGACCTTGACTTTCAGTCTTCTTGATCTTGTATCCAACAGATTTATGCTCTAACAATCTCCCCCTTTGGATTCAAGATCATTGTTGAAAGATCTAGCAATTCAGTCTTCACTTTAAGTTTTGTCAGTACAATCTCCCCTTTTTCTTTGACGGTATTCTTTCCAAAACTGTCTTCAAATTATTAACAATCTCCCCAAAACTTTCACAAAATACTTTCAGACTTGGAAAGAAAATATCTTCAGAATCAGCGCGGATTGCTTTAGCAAATAATCTTCAAAGAAAATTTCCTCAAATCTTCAGAAATTCCTTGATCTTCATCAAATCTTTAAATCTTTACTTTGAACTTTTCTAACTTGGACATTTCTGAAAATCATCTCTCAAAACTTTATTATTTCTTGATACCTTCTCCCCCAAACTTCAAAATTTTAACATTTCTTGATATCATCTCCCCCTTTTTGATGATTTGAGCAACTATATCATCAAAACTTTTCTTCCAAGAAATATCTTTGACCAATCTGATATGTCAAACTGAGCCTCTGATTCTGTGATCCATAACCATGTATTCATCTAGATCTTTGCAAATCCAGACAAAATAAAAACATGTAACTCCTGAATCAACAGATGAATCAGTTAAACTGCCTGTCAGTAACACGAAGTCACTGTGTGTAACGGATACACAATATAAAGGAGCTTTTTGATGTTCACTCCCCCAGGGCTTCCATTCAATCATCGAAACACCACAAAGGCAATTTCTATGAATGTTATGACAAAGAAACACATTCTTTGTGTGTTCGTGCATGTGTAGAAAGAATTAAGCACAAATAATTGCTTTTTAAGGCTCAACATAGTGTAAACCACTGAGACAACAATAGATAAACACAGACTCAATGTGCATGATTGAAGTGCGAAGGTGGGGAAGACTTCTTTCTTTTTCAATATCCAGATTTTCCAAATGAAAACCAGATAGATTATATGCTGCGTCCCCAGAATAATATGAAACATTTTCTTTTTGAGAAGAAAATGAGTAGCTGGTGGGGTTTAATCAAGAGTTGGCATGGGCTAGTTGCCTGTTTCAATAACGTTCACCAAAGATTGTGAAACATTAGTAATGTGGCTTCCCAGCTCAGAAAGTATTTGGTGCAGAGTTTGATATTCTTTTACTCTGATCTCACACCCTCTTTCTTTTTAATCATTAAGCTCACATCTAACCAAACTCTCATTTCCATTTTACCTCAATGCACATCCCACACTCATTTCTTTTAGACACTTCACACTCAATCACTAAAGGTTTAACTTCTTGGGTAGAAATCACTGGTTAACGTGATTTCATAGAAGTTCAGTTAATTCCTAGCACAAAGAACCCATATTATCTTAGAAAGCATATGTTGCTCAGATGATTTAACTTTATCAGTTAAAGCTCATATACAAATGTCAGATAAAGTGAATGCTCAGATGATATAATCATGAAAATATGAGCATTTGTAAACATTGAAGTATTTTCAAACAAGTATATTGAAAGAATAGATATGAATGCAAAAGACTTGTTTGAAAATCTGATATTGTATGAAAATGATCAGAAATTAAATGATATAGCAATTAAGGCTTATGGTCAAGAATAATGGATATTGTCTATACGAAACAAAAATATAGACATTCTTGAAATGACGTTTCGAAATGAAATAACGCTCAAAATTCTTTGAAGTACAAGCAGGGTGTCTTACCATCGAAAATATGTTTCAATATGAGACATGGTAAGAACAATTTGATCAAAAATTAAACAGATGTGTGTGAATACTTGAAAGTATGTAGAAAAGACAATACGCAAGTATTTATCTTTGGAAACACACGGTTTATTTATCAATTAAGCACAAAAATAAAATGAAAACATTTAAAATCACACTTCCAAATTATAAAATCTGTTTAAAAATCAAGAAGTGGTTTGAACATTTCAGAACATGTTTTCTATATCTGAAAGTTGTCCTTCTTTCAGATATATTTGAGATTAATGATAAGAAATTTACCTTTTCGCGCAATCTTAAATCTCATGAAGTCAAGCTGAAGTCATTAAGATATGATCTTGTCAGCTTCTCTCATCCTGCATAAGTCTCAAAGTCTAGTCAAAATTTATTCACAAAATTTATTCAAAAATAAAAGACGTAAAGCAGTAAAACGATTAAAGTACGAGTTCTGATTTGAAATAATCAAAAATCATAGTCTTACTCCTTTTGATATTATATGCTCCCCCTAAAATCATGCATCACAAAAATTTTGTCATTTAAGCAAAATGCAGAAATTGGTTATGCTCCCCCTCAAATGTATGTAAATCATCTAAAATCTTCTCTTACTCCCCCTGAGATCATGAGCAAACAATTAAAGTGCAGATATCCTTCAGACATAAAGATAAAGAAAAATGATGAAAAATAACAATATGTAACTTTATTAGGTAACAACCGATTATGTCTTAAGATTTAACATACCAAGCTTAGAGACAAGAAAATTAAATCTCTTTTCATCTAAGGTTTTGGTAAATAAATCTGCAAGTTGATAATCTGTTTTTACAAAATAAAGTTCAATTGTTCCTTTTTCTACATTATCTTTGATAAAATGATACCTGACATCAATGTGTTTGGTTTTCGTATGTTGGACAGGATTAGCAGATATTGCGATCGCACTCTTCGAGTCACAATAGATTAGAATTTTGTCAAATTTGAATCCATAGTCTCGTAGCTGTATTCACATCCACAGGACTTGAGAGCAGCAACTAGCAGCAGCTACATACTCTGCTTCAGCAGTCGATGTGGAAACGCATAATTGTTTCTTTGATGCCCAGCTAACGAGCTTGTCTCCAAGAAATTGAACATGACCTGAAGTACTCTTTCTGTCCAACATGCAACCTGCATGATCTGCATCTGAATAGGCAGTCAGTTGAAACTCAGTATCCTTAGGATACCACAGACCAAGGTCTGCAGTCCCCTTCAGATATCTAAAGATCCGTTTGACAGCAGCCAAATGGGATTCTTTAGGAGCAGCCTGATATCTAGAACATAAACATGTTGAAAACATAATATCCGGTCTACTAGATGTAAGATACATTAACGATCCTATCATACCTCTATAAGTCCTAACATCAACACTTTTACCCTAAGGATCAGTGCTAATTTTAGTACCTGGTGTCATCGGGGTTCCAATAGGTTTACAATTTTCCATATTGAACTTCCGAAGAATGTCCAAAATGTACTTAGATTGGTTAATGAAAATCCCCGTAGAAAACTGTTTAACTTGTAATCCGAGAAAGAAATTCATCTCTCCCATCATACTCATTTGAAAACGTGACACCATGAGGTTAGAAAAGTTTTTGCAAAATTTTGGATTTGTAGAACCAAATATTATATCATCAACATATATTTGAATAAGGATGATATCGGCTTTTTCCTTTTTGATGAACAAAGTGGTATCAACCTTACCTTTAGAAAAACCGGACTTGACCAAGAATTTGGATAGAACGTCATACCATGCTCGAGGGGCTTGTTTTAAACCATACAGGGCTTTGTCCAAGATGTAGACGTGATCTGGCTTCTCTGGATTGACGAACCCTTCTGGTTGAGACACGTACACTTCCTCTTTAAGAATGCCATTCAGAAAGGTTGTTTTCACATCCATCTGAAAGACTATGAAATTCTTATAAGCTGCGTAGGCTAGAAACATGCGGATTGCTTCTATACGCGCTACTGGAGCATACGTCTCATCATAATCTATGCCTTCCTCTTGCCGGTAACCTTTGGCAACAAGTCTAGCTTTGTTTCTTATGACGATACCATCTTCATCCTTCTTATTCTTGAATACCCATTTAGTGCCAATTACGGATTTTCCTTCCGGTTTTGGAACTAATCTCCAGGGCTTCAAACTGATTTAATTCTTCTTGCATGGCAGATACCCAATCAGAATCAGCTAAAGCCTCTGATACTCGCGTGGGCTCTATCTTGCTGAGGAATGAGTCATGCATACATTGATTCAAAGTCGCTGACCTGGTTTGTACAGGCTTGTTAAGATCTCCAATTACTTGATGTAAAGGATGCTCTTTGGTCCAGCGATGCTCATGAGGGAGTGGAGTAGATACTGATTGAACATGGTCATCATCTAGAAATCCACTGTCAGACTCTTCAGTTTGAATAAAATGAGGGGGGTTTGCAGTTGAAGTTTCAGGTGCAGAAGCATCAGTTGGAACAACAGATTCTGGCTGTTGAGTAGACAGTGTATCACACCCAACTGAAACAGTTACTTCTGGATCATCAGTTACTTATGGATCATCAGTTACTTGTGTATCTTCAACTGTAGGAGTAGTTGATGGAATGTGAGTTTCTGACTGAACGGGGATTCAAGTTCAGTTACAACATCTGAAGTGACTGGATGATTGCAACTTGTATCTTCAGACCTGTCAGTCACAACAGATTTAGGTATATTAGAACCTAGAAACTCATCATAAAAGAATTCAAATAACAAATCTAAATCAGTTAAATATGAAATAGAAGTAGAAGCGTTATTTGAATTATTCGTTGTAAAAGCAGGTTCTGGACTGATCTGTCCAGAAGCTAAAACTCCAGTGATCACGGGTTTTGAACTGAGTTGTTTAGAAGCCATATCTTCATCGAATGTAACATTTACACTCTCAATGACTGTCTTTGACTTCTTCAGAAAAACACGGTATGCTGCAGATGTTGAAGAATAACCAATGAAGATACCCTCGTCCGCCGTAGCACTGAATTTATTCAGACTCTCTCTGTCGTTAAGCACAAAACATTTACACCCAAATATGTGAAAATACTTGATTGTTGGTGTTCTGTTGTTGATCAGCTCATATGGAGTCTTTTGAAAACGGCGGTGTATTATGGACCGATTTTGAGTATGACATGCAGTTGACACAACTTCTGCCCACAAAAATAGAGGTAGATCGGATTGGCTGAGCATAGTACGAGCGGCCTCGACTAGCGTTCGATTTCGCCTTTCGAATACTCCATTTTGTTCAGGCGTACGAGTAGCAGAGTATTGATGTGATATCCCAACCGATTCGAGATATTCGTTAACAATCTTGTTCTTGAACTCTGTGCCGTTGTCCGTTCGAAGAAACTTGACGTGTCTTTGCATATTCACCTGGGTCGTCTTTAAGAAATTAATGAGAACTTCCGGTGTCTCATCTTTATATCGAAGAAATTTGACCCACGTGTATCTTGAGTAATCGTCCACAATAACCAACACGTATTTCTTTCCACCCAAACTCTGAGTTCTGATTGGACCACACAAATCCATATGTAACAATTCTAACGGAGAACTAGTGCTTGGTTCAGGCTTCGGTTTATGCGGATTTCTCTTCATCTTACCCTTCTCACATGCAGCACATAAGTGTTCTTTCTCGTATTTCAGCTCAGGAAGTCCTTTTACCAATTTCCCTCTAACCAGCTTGTTGATATAACGAAAGTTCAGGTGTGATAAACGTCTGTGCCAGAGCCAACTTTGTTGCATTGAAGCTTTTGTCATTAAGCAAACTTGATTGTCAATCTGAACTTTGGACAGGTTGATGGTATAGAGGTTTGTCTTGCGATTTCCAGCTAAGAGTTCTGTGTTGTCTTCAGTACGAACCGAGCAACTCTTAGATTTGAAGTTGACCTCTAACCCTTTATCGCAGAATTGAGCAATGCTAAACAGGTTGTGCCCCAAGCCTTAGACATAACTCACCTTACTTATCGTTATGTTGTCTTGAATGATGTCACCATATCCTAAGATTGGTGAAAGCTGATCGTTTCCAAATCTGACATTTCCACTGAATTTCTCTGTATAATTAGACAATAAAGCTTTTTGCTCAGTCATATGCTTGGAACATCCATTGTCCAAGTACCACATATGTCGGGTCTGCAAGAGAAATAAGGAAACAATAGATTTAGGTACCCATTTAAAAACGGGTCCTAACAAATTAGTACAAGATTTTGGTATCCATTTGAAAATGGACCCTCTATTCTTTTGAAAACCTTTAAAAAAATTTGATCTTGAAGAATACACATGATAAGATCCAAACCAATCAGAAGAATTATGAGAATAAGCAAAATCATTTCTCCGATAAAAATAAGATTTAGTAGTAATAGGAGATAATTGAATCAATTGTTTTATTGAATAACACTTGTAAGAAGTTACAAGGTTTTGTTTATGAGAAGCATATTAACCAACTACATCAGAATCACTACTATCAGATCTAGTACAAGAATTATCAGAAACTGATTCAACTTTCTCATCATCCTTCCTTTTTGGTTGTCATTCAGTTCGAGCTTTCAACCTTTTCTTTCTTATATCTAAAACAAAAGATTTAGATTTATTAGGAAAAGCAGATTTCTAAGACTGAGTTTTCTTTTGTGTACCAGTGTATTTCTGTTTCTGTATTCGTTGTTTCTTATGTTTCTTACCTTGAGAATAGTAATCAGCAGTTACAGAAACTGATTCACCAACCTTAGCTGATGATTCACCAATATTAAAACCACTTGGTGACTCTTTTTCAGTTATAAGACAAGTAGAATGATCAGGAAGAGAAGCATTGAAGTCAAACATATCAATTTCTTCTATGCACCCATCATTAGAATTAAGAAAATCATTTGCAGACTCAAATAAGTCATCAAAATTATCAGACAAAGTTTGAGGTGCCTTAGAAACTTTAGAACACTTTGTAGATGTAGATTGAAAAACTGTGTTCTTTAAAACTGTAGAAAATACACTTTGTTGAATATCAACCAAAAGTTTTTCATCAGATAAAACATTTTCCAACTCAACTATTTTGCTTTCAAGAATGAGTGGAGGAACATAAACCTTTGCAATTACAGGTTTCGCCTTCATCTCAGAAACAGAATAACTAGCAAAATAATCGTTTGAAAGAACTTTTGGTGTTTCTGAAAGATAACTATCATTTAACTTTGCATAGTTAAATGGTAGTTGCATTTTCTTCACATTCTTTCTATTTTCAGTTTCTTTGGCCTCAACTTCTTCCGGTAATTTGGTAACAAATTTGGGTTTTAAATGAGTATGTTTACCAGCACAAGCAAGAAAATCAAAATTATATAATGCTGGTTGTTTTCTGATGGCTTTCTTTAAGTAATGGGGATTTTGAAAACCAAGACCCCATTTTTCTTTAACATCAGCCTCTTCGTTAGGTTCATTCAGAAAAATGGTTTGATCTGTTTGGCATCTTACATAGAGTTTGGCTTCCAGACCATTTACCTTCTTATTCAAAAGCTTGTTTTCAACCTGCAATTTATGAACAGTTATTGCACATTCTCTTTTCTCAAATTCATACTTAGAAATTTTAACTTCAAACTCAGAAATCTTCTTTTCAAAATAATCTACTTGTGATTTAGAATCAGAAGCAGACTTACGTAAAGAATCAATCAGATCTTTGTTTCCAATAACAGACGAATTAAGCTCAAAGATCTTCTTGTTCCTTTTAGAAACTCTTTCTTTTTCCTTTTTCAGTTTATTTTGTAAATCTTGAAGCTCAACCACCATGGCTTCCATTTTGGTAATGAAATCTTTTTTAGTTAAGTTTAATACCTCATTAGATGTCTCATCATCGGACTCATCATACTTTACTTCTTTGCCCATGAGACAGAGATGAGCTGTTTCTTCTTTCTCTTCTTCTTCACCTTCGGAATGATCCAGCCAAAATTCGTCCTCAGCCATTAAAGCTATGCCCGCTTCTTGCTTTTTGGCCAATAACAACTTATTCTGATAGTACTGAGAATTACGAACTTTTGGCTTTCTACAATCTTTTGCAAAATGACCAATCTTGCCACAGTTGTAGCATTTTACTGGATCACTTGTTGGCTTTTCGGCAACAGTGTAGTCATTCACGAACTTCTTCCTTTCATCAGGTTTCTTCTCAACATATATGTTCTCTTCATATCTCCTTCCTTCCACTCTTTCTCGGTGCTCGTGATTCTTAGAACTTGATGAAGAATATCGTTGAGAATTTGATCCCGACTTTTTGTAGAATTTCTTTTGAAAGGCACGGGTTAGCAACAACATGGCTTGTTTCAAACTTTCTCCATCATCACCATCTGTTTCAGATTCTGACTCAGAACTTGTCAGAACTTTCTTCTTCTTCTTCTTCTCTATCTTTTCTTTCTTTTCTTTCTTCTTCTCTCCAACAACCAAAGCAATCGGATCAGGAACCTTTTCAGCCTTCTTCTTTTCAGCTCTTTTCTCCTCAACTTCCTCTTCATTTTGCCTCAGATTCTCATAAACTTCGTGAAGAGGTATCTCACTTAAGTCTTTCATCTGTTTCATCCTACATGTATGTTTCTTCCACTCAGGTCGTAGGATACTCAGAAATTTGACATTGTTTTCCAGCTGCTTCTTTGTCACTTTGTTCTTCGTCAGTTCATTTAGAAGCAAAGTAAACCGTTCATATGTGTCTTCCAAACTCTCATTCTCTTTCGCTTTGAATTCCTCTTAGCTATTGATGCAGTTAGCCACTTTCATCTGATTCCCTACCTTGGATCCCATCATCATCTTTTGTAATTGATCCCACATCTTTTTAGCATCATCCTTGTAGCTATCAATCTTAATGTAAATCTCATTAGGAATGCTTTGAAGTAGAAGAGATCTTGCTTGTTTGTCTGCTTTGTAACGGCTTTTCTGTTCTTCAGAATACTGTGAGACATCCACTTTAACTGGTTTTGTCTTTTGTTCTTTTTCCTCATCACCATGTCCACTATCAGAAGAATCATCATCATCAGGTACTTGAACTATGATTGGTTTCATAGGACCTTCTGTAATTGACAAAAGAATATTCTCCCCGTTTGCATGTCTGTCAATAAAATCCAGAAACCTATCCTTCCACTGCTCGTACTCTCCTTTGAACAGAACAGGAGGCTTGACATCAGTACCAATTGAAAGTGCATCTTTTGAAGTCATCTTGTTTAAACCTATTTGAAAAATATATCCAATAAGAAACTAGAACTGATCGTTAGTCCAAAATATGAAATCACAAGAAAAATCTTGAAAATTAAAAAAAATCAGAAATTTCGAAAAAAAAAATGACTAAGTAACAAAACTCGCAAGTCACTATATAACTCGCAAACCCTTAAACTCGCAGACACTGAGAAACACGCAGATCAAAACATGCACATTTAAGAAACTCGCAAACACAGACTTGCGTGTTCTGATAAACTCGCAGAGCTCAAACTCGCAGATTGTTGAAACTCGCAGAGTTCAAACTCGCAGAACGATGAAACTCGCTTGACACTGAAACTCGCAAGAGACTATTTCTTCTGAAACTCACTAACGCCTAAACACGCTGATCACTATTCACGATAAAACTTGCTAACAGAGTCGTGCGCGTTTCCAAAACTCGCTTGTCAAAGCTTGCGCATTTGAACAAAACTCGCTAGCTTTACTTGTAAACTCGCACGTCGAAAGAACTCGCAGAACACTATTCACGATAAAACACGCAGATTGAGACGTGCGCGTTTCTAAAACTCGCTAGTCAATACTTGGGCGTTCCAATACTTAGAAACTTTTCTTGAAAATCCAAACTTGCACGATGAGTGAACTCGCAAATTACTGTTCCTATTCAAACTCGCACCCTTCGATTAGCGCGTTTGAAGAACTCGCTAACCACTATGTGCGCGTTCTGGTCCTTAGAAAATTTTTCTCACTTTTCCAAACTCGCAGACTTCGATCAGCGAGTTTCTAGAACTCGCAGATTGATAATTGCGCGTTTGAGACCAAAAACTTCCCTTCGACTTGCTCGTTCTTGTGGATGAATCTTGCGCGTTCTTTCGATGAACTTGCGCGTTTTGAAGATCTAGCACGTTCTTCAGAAAAACGAACCAAATCTTGATTTTTCCATCTGTTTTCGATCCAAACTTTGTCCAAATGGCTTGAAACTTTGAACGGATGCTCGATTACACTACTGAAACGTATTACAACTCAAGAACTTTACAAACAAACAATCACAATACAAAAAAATTGATGATACAGTGTATATAGACTCGTGAACAAAAACTCACCAAAAAATCACAAATTCGTGAGAATTACAGTGCAATTCAGAAATTAAAGTACATAGACTCGATCTATTACACTTTTCGAATAATTCCTAATCAAATTCTGCTCCAAAAAACACACTAGAACTAGAACTCGAAATCAGATCTGGACTTGAAGAACACAGTGTCGACCATTTTTCTTGAATTGATTTCGATTTGGATCTACTCTGATACCAATTGTTTGTTCCTGATTCTAGTTTCTAAAACAAGATAATCAAACAAACAAGATTTAACAAATCAATTACCTGTTTGATTTCTTTCAAATTCAACGTTTACACTTTCTCTCTCTAGAACTCCCTCTCTCTCTACAAATCTCTCTCTCTCTCTGATATTATAATCTGACTTCTTACTATGTTGACTAACTGTACAAAAACAGAAATAGAAAGCTATTTATACCAACTCCTAAAACAACAAGGAAATAAAATACAAATACAAAATACAAAGACACTTTGACTTTTATTACAAAAGACTTTGACTTTAAATGAGATTTGACTTTCTCAGCTTTGACTTTCTTGACCTTGACTTTCAGTCTTCTTGATCTTGTATCCAACAGATTTATGCTCTAACATTAAAATACACGAATTCGTGATTCATGTATTATTTATCATGAATCGTGTATTATTCACCCTAAATGTTGTATTATTTATCCTGAATGATACATTATTCATTATGAATAATATATGAATGACCCGTGAAGGTGTAGACACATGACACACTCTCTTTTGTTTCCTAATTCAGAACCGAAATTTGGTTTAATTCATTATGAATATGTATGTGAATCCCCGGATATCCCACATTTAGTATGAATAACAAATGTGAACGTTCATTCATTATTCATGATGAATAATATTGTATTTAGGATGAATTACACAACATTCATTATGAATAATACACGAATTCATGAATCGTGAATTATTCACCCTGAATGTTGTATTATTCATCCTGAATGATACATTATTCATGATGAATAATACATGAATGACCTATGAAGATGTGGAGACGTGACACACTCTCTTTTGTTCCCCGGTTCACAACAGAATTATTCGTAGGTTCTCGATTCGTCTTGATGGGTGTTGGCTTATGGTGCTGAAAAAATGATGCCTTACGACGTTGAAAA
The DNA here is from genome assembly GCA_954870635.1 of Arctium minus. Lineage (NCBI taxonomy): Eukaryota > Viridiplantae > Streptophyta > Magnoliopsida > Asterales > Asteraceae > Arctium > Arctium minus. Next base: position 90,063,124 of record OX941082.1, on the reverse strand, counting down.
GAATGTTGAAGAAGGTGATGTCGAGTTACATACTTACGGTGTCGAGGTGTTGTACAGACTTGAACGTACATAAATATTCATAATTAATATAACACATATATAACATTTCACGTAAAAAAGGATTAAAACAACGAAAAACCTATATCGAGATGGATGTCATATCGAATAACACGAAATTCTCGTTTTTTTGATGTAATTTGTTTGATTAAAATATTAGTAATTTTTAAGATAATTTATTTTAAACTTTAATTGGGTAAAATTTTTAATTAAAAAAGAAAATAAAAGGTCAAATATGATAGGCGTGAGTTTAAATTATCTTTCATTTTTACTAGGGGTGTGCATCGGGCGGGTCGGGTGGACAAACCAAAAACCCGATCAGATTTCGGATATGGAAATCAAGACCCGAATTTTTGGTTTCGGATTGTTTAGGGTTCGGGTTGGTCGGGTTTTAGGTTGATGTTGGTCGGGTTCGGGTATTATACAATGCAAAATTTATATAATCGATTTTGAGGATGAATTCAATCGATTGAGAGTTGAGAGATTGATGAAATCGATAGTAAGTTTAAAAATTAAAAAACATTTCAAGAGACTAGAATTTATGATTTTCAAAAGATAATTAATATATTCATATAATTTTTAATATATATATGTATATATATTTATATATATAAACAAACATAAATAAACAGACATTAACGAACGTAAATGAACGAACAAGATCATTGTTCATGTTCGTTCATTTAACTAAACGAACAAAAAAATGTATTCATGTTCGATCAATTCTTAAATAAACGAAATTCTCCCGAATGGTTCGACAAACGTTTGGTTCATTTACAGCCCTAGCGCTGCTAAATGTTAACCAAATAACCTCTTGGTTCGTCAAACGTTTGTATATTCTTAGTAATATTTATCGTACTTCATTTTACAATTTTATTAAATTACTAAACCGCCCAACCCGTCATAACCCGCAAGGGTTGGGTTGGGTTGAGTTGGATTATACTTTTGATTTGGTTGGGTTGGGTTGAGTTTTTTCAAAATGTCATAATTGGATTGGGTTATAAAAATGTCCCAAACCACCCAATCCAACCCGATACACCCCTAATCGGATCCAACCTTGGAAACAGTTTTCCTGACCTTTCACTTAATTTACCATATAAATGTACGAAATCCTGACGTTATTTGGATTAAATAAGACATGCCACTATCTTAATTAACAAATTAATGAGTCTGCGTTATGATTATGAAATTATAATTAATTTATGATTAAAAACTTAAATATTATATCCTCTGCAATGATGATGTGCAGAATTTGATTACTGCCTCAACATTTTGTTATTAATTAATAGGGGAGGCTAATTGCACCCATAACTTTGCTAAGTGCACCATCATAATTACTTTTCTCCTCACACACATCAACATCTGTTTTTTACATTCCCAATGCATTAATTACATTCCCAACGCATGAATTGACCTGATTTTGACATAATTTTGGTGCAAATAACACTCCCCTTAATTAATACGTTTGTTTTGCTTTACCTTATTCATATTTAGTTGTCCTTTACTCCAACAACAATACCATTCTTACAAATGTTGACATATATTCGATTTGATAATAATTAAATTGGTATAAAACATACTTGTTTTACTTTTTATTATGTTAGAATCTATTTCTACTATATAATTTCGTTTTAGGAAATGTATTACATATTTGATGGAATTAAGGAAGCTACAATTTCTTTTTTATTTTATTTTTTTCCACTTACGGTAACAAATATAATAAGTTTGTAAGAAAAAAAAAATTATTCTTGAAAAATATATTAAGGTAATGTTTGGCAAAACTAACTGATAAGCGAGTTGGTAAGCCAGTTAGCTAATGAACTAGATACGTTTGGTAAAAACTAGCTGACAAATGTAAAATGACGAAAATGATATGTTTAAAAATTACTTAAATTTAATATTATATAATTAAAATAAACCACTAACGTGTTTTTAACATTATATAGTTAAAACAAGCCACTAACATATTTTTAATATTATAATATGATAATTAAAACAAACCACTAACATATTTCTATCATTATAGTATAACTAAAACAAACCACCAACACATTTCATCATATTAAAATACGTAGCAACAAAAATAATAAGGTTTTTTAACATCATATTTAAATAACTAGCACTAAGAACAACAACAACAACAACAACAACCCACTAACATATTTCAATTACTTAGGTTTAATAGACATTATTTGCATTCTATATCATATTTGCAATGTTGTTACAAATTTATCACATCTCATTGCTTGACCCTCGCATCTTACCTTGATTAAAACTTGTTTTACCATCTAACTCTTACATAGGTATGTAATCATGATGTTGTTGAACAATGTTGAAACCATATCTCCCGCATCATTCCTTCTAATATAATTATGAAGAGCAAATGTCACTATCATAACATCTATTTGTGTTGTCTCGCTAAACTTTGAAATTCTATTCAATATATTCCACCTCTTTTTCAAGACTCCAAATGATTGTTCATAACAACTCCGGATAAATGAATGTACACGGTTGAAAGCCTTTTCGACATTAGATGGAAGCACATGTTCAAATTGTAATTGGTGATATCTAATACGAGAATATGGCGCTAGATATCCTTTTCGGACAGGATATCCTTTAATTTGTCTAATATGTAATATTTTCCTACAAAAAAGAGAAAACAAATTTCTAGAGGTTTTTAGCACATAAATTATGAAAGAATGTCAAATTAGTTGTGTAACATCCCATACTAGCTATACTCGCTTAAACGCATACAGAGCAACTAAGTAACCTTTATAGCAATATAGTAATAGTTATATAGGTACATATATAAATATATACAATCCCAAAAGTTTCTATACAAAAAGTAAGGTTGTCCGGTAATTTAGTCTTTAAAATATCCACTCTTGGTCTCTCAACCCGGATATTCCCCAAATCTGTCTCTAGAACCTGCCACGGAATAACAAACGTGGCTGAGCAATAACTCAGTGAACAGATCAATGAAATCAACAATAAACAATATAGGGTAAGTACAAATTATCCCTATAATCATGAAACGATAAAATAAGCAATCGAATATCACAAATATATAACAAAGGGTTCACGTAATCACCCGTTCCGTGTTTCATGTTATTCAAGTTCACATAAATCACCCGAATACACTAAACCCGTTGTTCCCAAAGAATGTACGGTTCTATGGGCATAAGTGAGAACTAGCGGTGTGGGCACGACACCCACTAGCCCTCAACTACTATTAAAGCAGTCATGGTTCTGTTCTGTTCCTAGGATATCCATTCTCCCCTATGGCCGGATCAGGGCCAGCGCACTTTCCACGCATACACAAGGACGCCATAGTGATTATAGCCACCATGGAAGCATCACAAAGTCGGTGCCCCGACTAAGTGTCTGGGTAAAGGATCACACCATATGTGATCTAACCGAATCACAAAGATATAACAACAATCAATGAACAATGTTAATATGGCTTGACTCTATCTAGTCGTGCCATTCTCAATCTGATAATATCACGGTCATTGGACCGATTCAACAAACCATATTTATCACATTCCATTCGCGCCTCAGCATTCAGAGTAAAACTCAAGAACCGGGCCAACGGTCCCTATTAGGAGCAACAAACTTTGGAAAAGTCCTAAGTCGTGCTCAACTAATGGAACACCAAATGGAATTCAACAAAGAAATTACACGATAAAAATCCAAGAATCAACATCAATGAGGTATTTTCGTATCTCAAGTTTACAATTCGTAAATCATATTTGAATGGATTAACCCTCAACAATAGGTCAATCCCGTTCCAAGAAAATAAGAGATCCGTACCTTTATATAGCCGAGAAAATCAAACAAGATGCTCGAATGTCAATGTTTCCAATCCTTGCTAATCAGATTTCCTATCACAAGTAATATATACTTAGAATTATACCAATATTACCAATATTTATTTAATCTACTTAGCCTATTGACACCCTTCTTTTAGATTAATTTAACCTTATTTGTATCTTTATAGTCTTATAGTTCAATTCTATTGTTATGAAAGAATGCTAAATGAATCGAACAAAACAAATAAAATATTGCAAAGAAAAACTCCCCTGCACATTTCAGCTTTTGTCCGTCTCCGTGTTGGACATATTACTCATAATTAAGAGATGAATTTCGTGATATTTTATAAATGAAAGTTGTACCTATGCCTCTTAGGAATCCAATCGCACTTGATTCATGTTCTTTGAAGCTATGATCGATTTTATATGAATTTTGCACTAACAGTGTACAGATCCGAGTTTACAGAGACCAACTTCTGTAATTGGGTATTTTGGCATACTTAAGCTCAAAATTAGCTTTTGGACTCTTCATAACAATTGTTCTAGACACACTAAGGTTTCCAACCACATATCACACACCTCATTTGGATCAATGGTTAATTTTATACACATTTTAAAAGTAACCTGCAGATTTGGGTTTGTTCCAACAGCATCATTTTTAACTATTTCAAGATATCAACACTACCATTTTGATTTGGTAACCATTCTAAACCATCTATGAACCAATTTGAAGTATTTTCATTTTGGTTTTACATCCTTGAACATCACATAATCAAAAACTTACTAAAAGTTTAGGTTACCAAACATCTAATCAAAGATTTCCTAATTTCTTACCTTAAGTATGATTAAAATGTCTTCAAGATGTAGATTCCTTCATTTCCTTACAAACTCCAACCCCTAACCAACAAGAACACATACAAACTTAGTATAAATCTTCCTCAAATAACTTATATTTCAAGATTACAAACTTACCCAATGGTTACTTTCAAGATTTGGCTTCAAAATCATCAATTTTCCATCATTTCTTCAAGGTTTTAGCTCTAATTGCATGGTGGATTTTGATTCTAGGGTTTTTGAGGAGAAAACGTGAAGAAGAAGGAGATGAAATCTGATTATGAGTTTTTATAAATTTTAGAATTTGTTTTATATTTTTCAATTTTTCACTTTTAGTCCCTCAACTTTCATAAATTGCATATTTTCCATGTTTGGAGAATTTCTTCACATTTTGATTTAATTTTAGTTCCACTAATCCATGTTAAACCCCTCTAATGGTTATGTTTGACAAAGTTAGTTCGGTTTAAGTCCATATGCTATATGTACAAGCATACAAAGCAATGACCAACTTTAAACACTAACTTTTCACTTAAAAATTCGATATGAAATGTCCGGTTATTATAAGTTGTACCTTCTCGTGGTTTAGGAAAATTCATAGAAGTTGTCTCAATTGCATGAATGAAGACTCGGGTATCATGTGTTGCTCCTTCCCACCCAACGGATACGAACGTAAAACACATGTCCAAGTCACATACAACTGTTGGATCCCAGATTTAATCTTATAACAATAATGATATAAACAACAAGAGTATAAACAGCGGAAGCAATATAATTTAATATCAAAAGCAGATTCAAATATCACAGTTCATATATAAAGCAAGTAGAAAGAACAATATCTTTGTGAGATATATTCAATTGATTCTTCTTGTACATGATATCAAAAAGCACACCTTTGTCAAAGGAGTGATGGTCCTATTTATAGGACCATAAAGTAAACAGTGTACTATTCTGACAAATAGAAGCATGCTTGAACAGTGTCTTACCTAATAGGTAAGCTCAAGACATGCTTGAACAGTAACCTACTCTATAAAGTAAATCTTATCACTAAGTGATTGGTTATCTGTTCTGATACTTCAGGAAAGTCTTTAGCGCCATCTTCAGAGAGAATGTCTTCAGAACTCTGACGTTGTCTTCAGAGCCTCTGATGAATCCATCTCTGATGTCTGCTGCTGAAAGTTGCAATCTCTGATAAGTACTTCAGAGGCAGGTTTGTCCTCTGAAGTCCTCGTCCTCTGAAGTCTATGCCCTCTGAGGTCTATCTTTGGAAGTCCTCTGAAATAGGACTTGGGTATTTTCAACACTTTAACAAACAGAAGATTTGGCGCTAACAATCTCCCCCTAAGTGTTGAAAATAAAAGATACAATAATAGGAGAGAATATAAGATTTAAACTAGAAAGCGTAGAGGAGAAAATCATCCTCTTAAATATTACTTTATAAACATTTGGAAGTTTAATACAGAGAAAGTAATATTCAAAAATAAAGAAACAAACGAAAATTTGTCACTTGAACAGATTCCATGGAACTTCATGATTAGAGCTCTGAAGTTGATCATCGAGCCAATCTCTAAGTCAAGCTTTGCAAGTAAATCTGCTCTGTGCCTTTCTTCCTTCACATGGATAATTTTCTTTATACCTCTCAAGGTTTCATCAGAGTACTTCGAAACTTCCGAAGCGAGAAAGATCTTCTTTACTTGGTTTACTCTGTAGAAGAAACCCAGAGGTTCTGCAATGATTGATCCAGTCTTCTTTGCCTCAAGATTAACGATCGACTCCACAAGTTCAGTTACCTCCAGCTTTTCTTCCCCCAGGTTCAGAGCAATTTGGAAGTCACGTTTTGCTCTGTGTTTGACATAGGCCTCCATTGCCTGTCTGACTTCAACCATACCCATCTTGATTTCCCTTCTTCCCTGATCATATTTGGTAGAGCAATAGGCATACAAATGAGGTAAATCATATGGATTTAGATTTACGAGATCATTATCATTGAACTCGTAAATCTTCTTATCAGATCGAATTACCACATAATGCCTATAGATGATCTTGTAGTAAGCAAAGGTCTTCTCTGAGATTTTGTTGATTTTTTTTATTGGATCATCAAAGAGGACTTGTACTCTGGGTGAGGTTTTATCTCTGAAAAATCTTTTCTCATAGTCCGGCATGTTCTCTTTGATCCTTGGATTCAGAGGAATGACTAGAGTGTCTGCCATATTGAACTCACAGTAGATGTATCTGAAGTGGTCTTCTATGGAAGCTTCGGGATTGGATGCAAGGAATGTAGGAGGTTGAGTAAACACTATGGATGGTAAACCAATGCTTGCCTTCTGAACAGGATTCTCTGAAGGAACCTGTTCATCAGCAACCATGATCTCTGGTTCCTTTGTCTGTGGAGGATCTTCTGTTGTAGGTTCAGAGATGTAGCCATCTATCTTTGGTGAATCCCTCAGCTCTGTTGCTGTTAAAGTATGATGTGGTTGAGCATTCTTGAATACATACTCTTCAACATCAATTACTTCAATCTGTTTTTCAGCAACTTCTTTTTCAGAATCTGATTTTTCTTCTTTTTCAGATTCTGGTTCTGCTCTTTCAACCTCTGATTCGTAATCATCTCTCATCACATAAGTTGGTCTTTCTGGTGATGAGAATGCATCTTCTGATGTAGAGAAGTCTACTAGCTGTTCGTCTTCATCTTCTTCCAGAGCTCCAATAGTTTCTGGAGTTGCAGCTATTATTGGAACTATTGGAGCACTCGAAGTAGATGGTGCTAGAAAGATAACAAGTACTGGAGACTTTAGAGTGGCCTGGTTATCTTCAGTAGAGGTTGAGGTTGAACGTCTCTCTGTTCCTTTTTCCTTGCTTTGGTTTGATTCAGAGGGAGTGGACTCCTTTTGTGTTTCAACAGTTTTTGGTATAGGAGTCTTCTCCCCCTTATGAAGATCGGATGACCCTTGAGGTTGGTCATCATGTTCATCAGAGTCTTCATACCTGGCCCTCTTTCGGGATTCCTCAGAGCATGCGACCTCTGGTTCCTTCCGCTTCAATGATCCCTCTGAAGATTTGACATTCTGCAGAAGGTCTTCAATCTTTTTGTTCTGCTGAGTGGTCTTGGAGACGAACTTACTGGAGATATTCATTACATTCTTGGTGATCTTCTTGGAGAAGTTGGTGAGGTCAGCCTTTGTAACAAATTCGGATGTAGCAGGAGCAGCAGCAGAGGAGGTAGGGATCTTTGCAATCACCTCTGCCAAAGAACGCAAGACTTCCTCTTTGAATTGAGAAAAGTCTGCATGTGTTGGAGTGGGGGCAGAGGGAGTTGGAATCGCCTTGAGGAGATCTGTGGTGGAGTTCTGAATTTCTCTTGATAGAACAGAGTCATTTTTGATGACCAGGCTTTCCAGAACATCCAGTTTATCGTTTTGAGAGATAATGGTCGTGCGCAGCTCAGAGACCTCTGAAGTGAGCTTTGCAACTTTAGAGTGAGAGGCAGAGGCCTCTGAGGTCTTCTCTATTTGAAGTTTAACCTCCTTCAGAGATTATCTGATTTCATCACCAAAGATTCTGAACTCCTCTTTGGTAACGTAATCAGAGGGGGTGACCTTAGGATCAACACATGATTCTAAGTTTCCCTCGAGTTTAGAGAGGCCATCTTTCGGAGTTGGCTTGATATTGACTCCGGATAGACTTCCCATTAATCCTTGGGGACCCTTTTTCAAGGATTTCCCTATAATGGTTCTGATTGGTCTCTGATCATCAGAGTCAGAATCTGATGATGAGAAACGAATGTGGGTGGAAATCTTGCTGTCCAGGCTAAGGAGTCCATGTGCAAGAAGGTCGTGCCATTCTTTTTCTGACAGGAAATCCTTACGAGATATCTTAGGTCTCTCCTGATCTAAGGGACGGTCCATCTTTTTATGAGCCACAAAGGCATCATGTGTGTGAAGAGGTGACATACTATGGGGTGAATGAGTATTTTTATCTTGGTCTAAGTCCTGTTGGGAGGACTTAGCCGTATCAGAGGTTTCCCCTTTGGTGCGTGCTTCAGAGACAGAAGTAGATGCCTCTGAGCGGCTAGGATGGGAAGGGTTCGAGGTGTGCACCTCTGTTTCAATGTCCACTGATGCTGGACCACCTTGGACAGTAGATGTGTTTGCACAGGGATTTGGGCTTTGGAATCGCTCATGTGTGCCAACAAGGACATCTTTTTCTACCTCGCCGCCCTTGGATTCTAAGTTTAGAAACTCACCCTCTGATATTCTCTCTTCCTCACCTTCCTCTGCTCTGACAGAGTTATTCTCTTCGTCAGAGGGAGGGTTCTCTTGTTTTCTCTTCCTTACTCTCTCAGAGCCACCCTCTGGTTGCGCTCTATTAACGTTTTGAGCAGTATCAGAGATATCACTCTCTGATTCTGGCTCAGGCTCAGAACCTAAATGTGTTGGGGATCCCATCATCGGTTTTGATGATTGGGCAACACGACTAAGTAGGAGGTGGGTAGTAGAGTCAGCAGGAATTACCTCAATCATGGTGTGTGGGAAACGTCGGTCATTTGGATAAGGAGGAACCTCTGTAGCTTTGAACGAGTTCATCATAAACATAGGTGTCCTTGGGCCCTCCTCAGTGATGGAGAATTTCTCCATTGCTCGTTGAATGACCACAAAGATGAATCTGGGAAACAGTACCGAAATTGGTTGTTTTCCTTTGGCCAAGTCTTTGTTCTTCTTGTCCACCGCCATCAACATTTCACAGAAGAGAATGTGAGCCATATTTATGCTTCTGTTGATGAAGAGAGCATACATTATGTCTAGAATCGCTGGATGGGTCTGATCCTGGCTTCCAATCTTGCAGGTAAATGTTCGGTTGAGAACACTAAACATAAAGTTCCACTTGGGAGGCAGGTACTGACATCTGAATTGACTTAGGCATGTGATCTCCCTGTTGTAGCCTAAGTGGTGGAGGAACTGAAGAAGGACTTCTTGAGTTGGTAGTTTCTCAAAGGTTTCTATTTGAAGATCAGTTTTTGTGAGCAGGTTGAATCGGCAAGTTAGGGTTTGTGGGGGGATTCTTATGTTCATGCTTTGTTCACCTAGGTCAATGTACCAAACTAGTCCTTCCTTTTCATCATCGTATTCACTTGAATACCACCATTGTTGGACAAAGCGTAGAGGAATATCTGAAGCATGTTTGGTGAGGACATCGTTGAGTTCGCAGTTGGTCAAAAAATCTAGTATTGGGCGAAACTGCTCATCGTATTTGGTAGGGGTGACGTCCAGAAAGTAGTTGTTACCTTTTACTGGAACATCAAACTGTGCCATATTCAAGCTTGGAACAAGTTTGCTGGAGTTATCTGAGGTTTGGGAATGAGCCACCATTGTTGTAGGTTTTTGAGAAAGATGAGAGCTTAGAAAGAGAGTTTGGATTCTGAGAGCGTAAAGAATAATGAGAAGAGAAAAAGGGTTTTTATGGACAGATAAAAAAGGTAGAGGGAGAGGTTATGGAAACGGCGATTGAGAGTTCCAATGTCAGAAAGGACGTTCCATCATCCCCTAATTAATAGGTGACACGTTGAGGTGTGTAGGGAAGAGCCGCTTGGTGTCAGAAAACCGCCAGTTGGGTTTTTGAAAAGAAACAAATGGTTATCCAAAATATTTATTATTAAGAGAATTTCCTGGAATATTCGTTTAATGAGAAAAGATCAGGGGCTTTGATATAAATATCGAAGACAAGATCAGAGGCTCTGATATAAATATCAGAGACAAGATCAGAGGCTCTGATATAAATATCAGAGACAAGATCAGAGGCTCTGATATAAATATCACTATATCAGAGACAAGATCAGAGGCTCTGATATGAGTATCAGAGAAGCTCGCTTTCTCCCCCTTGAAAGATGAAAGGTTCTTTGTCTCCCCCTTGACCAAAGAATAATGTCTTTATCTTCTCCCCCTTGACACATGCTTGGAGATACAAAAGAATGATTTTTATCATTTGTGAAAAAGTCCAGAGGCTCTGAAATTAGTTTCAGAAGTTCTGGTTGAACATGCTACGCATGTCAGAGGCTCTGATGAATGGATCAGAGACTCTGATGTTTTCCTGTGTTAGGCAAACATGTTCAACATACCAAACTTGCTAATTAAGAAATTGAACCTTCGTTCATCTAAAGCTTTTGTGAAAATATCAGCAAGTTGAAGTTCAGTTGGTACAAAATACATTTCTATTGTTCCCTTTTCAACATGATCTTTCAGAAAGTGGTACCTTACATCAATGTGCTTTGTTTTGGAGTGCTGTATTGGATTGGCAGAGATGGCTATGGCACTTTTTGAATCATACAGAATTGGAATTCTGTCATATTGTAAGCCATAGTCTCGGAGCTGAGTTTGCATCCATATGACTTGAGAGCAACAACTAGCAGCAGCAACATATTCTGCCTCTGCTGTGGAAGTTGAAACACAGTTTTGCTTCTTGGATGTCCAACTTACCAGCTTATTGCCTAATAACTAACAACACCCAAAGGTACTTTTTCTGTCAAGCTTGCATCCTGCATGATCTACATCAGTGTAAGCTGTTAAATCAAAACTAGAAAGTTTTGGATACCAGAGGCCTAATGAGGGTGACCCTCTCAGGTATCTGAAAATTCTTTTGACAGCAGATAAATAAGATTCTTTTGGATTTGCTTGATATCTAGCACAAAGACATGTTGCAAACATTATGTCAGGCCTACTTGCAGTTAAGTATAATAGTGAACCTATCATTCCTCTGTAGGTTTTGACATCTACAGATTTTCCCGAAAGATCAGAGTCAAGCTTGACTCCTGTGGCAATAGGGGTTTTCATAGAGGTTGAATCATTGAGTCTGTATTTTTTTAAGATGTGAGAGACATACTTAGATTGTGTTATAAAAGTACCCTCTGATGTTTGCTTTACTTGTAAGCCTAGAAAGAATGTTAATTCTCCCATAAGACTCATCTCAAATTTACTCTTCATCAACTCTGAAAACTTATCACAATACTTTTGATTTGTAGAGCCAAATATAATGTCATCAACATATATCTGTACTAAAAGCATCTCATTTTTGTACCTTTTTATGAACAAGATTCTATCTATTGTACCTTTTTCAAAACCATTATTTATCAGAAATGTGGACAGAGTAGCATACCATGCTCTTGGAGCTTGTTTAAGTCCGTATAGAACTTTATCAAGATAATAAACATGGTTTGGAAACTCTGTATTCTCAAAACCAGGTGGTTGCTGGACATAAACCTCTTCATTTAATTTACCATTCAGAAAGGCATATTTAACATCCATCTGATATACTTTGAACCCTTTGTGTGCAGCATAGGCTAAGAAGATTCTAATTGCTTTTAGCCTAGCCACAGGTGCAAAGGTTTCATCATAATCAATGCCCTCTTCTTGGCAATATCTCTTAGCAACCAACCTAGCTTTGTTTCTGATTATAATGCCATCCTCATCCTTTTTATTTCTGAAGACCCATTTAGTTCCAATTGCAAATTTTCTTGTAGGAAGGGGAACTAAGTTCCAGACTTTGTTTCTTTCAAACTCTTGAAGCTCATTCTGCATTGCAGAGATCCAATGAGGATCCTGAAGAGCATCGTTTACCTTCTTTGGTTCAATGATGCTTAAAAAATTTACAAAAAAGCATTCATTGATTGTGGCTGGTCTGTTTTTGACACCCTCTGAAGGTGATCCAATAATCTGATCATGGGGATGATCCTTTGTCCATCTTGTGAGTGGAGCATAAACATGAGGTGGAGTTTGAGCTTCATAGATGACAGTTGGAGACATCTCTGTTGTTGATTCCAGAGGCTCTGAAGTTGATTCCAGAGGCTCTGAAGTTGATTCCAGAGGCTCTGAAGTTGATTCCAGAGGCTCTGAAGTTGATTCATTTCTTGGACCTGCATTCAAGGAAGCAGAAGTTGTAACTTCAGAGGGACCAGAGAGATTTGTACCTGACGTTTGTGGTTCCTCTGAAGTTGCTCTATGAATATCTCTGAAAAGAAACTCTGAGTTTTCATCATCAAAGAAATCTTCGAATATTTTGTTGAGTTCAGATTCTCTTATCTTTGATGATTCAGAGATATTTTTGGCAATTTGATTGATATCTTTGTTGGCCAGACTTTTATCATCATCAAAAGACACATTGATACTCTCTTGGATTGTTCTGGTTCTTTGATTGAACACTCTGAAAGCTTTTGAGGCTAATGAATAGCCAATGAATTTGCCTTCATCTACTTTCTTGTCAAACTTTCCAAGAGACGCTCTATCATATAGAATAAAACATCTGCATCCAAAAACATGGAAATATTTAACATTAGGTTTCTTAATGTTAATGAGTTCATAAGATATTTTCTTGAATCTTTTGACAATTGTAGCTCTGTTTTGCGTGAAACAGGCTGTTGCCACTGCCTCTGCCCAAAAGTTTATGGGAAGATCTGATCCTGCAAGCATAGTTCTTGCAGCTTCAACTAGTGTTCTGTTTTTCCTTTCAACAACACCATTTTGTTGAGGGGTTCTAGCTGCAGAGAAGTTCGGAGTTATGCCTTCCTCTAAAAGATATGAGTTGATTTTTGCATTTCTGAACTCTGTTCCATTATCACTTCTCAGCTTCTGAACTTTGGTATCAAACAGAACCTGCAATCTTTTTATCAATCTTATTAAAATATCAGGGACATCAGACTTGGCTCTGATGAATTCTATCCAAGTATATCTAGAGTATTCGTCAATCAAAACGAGGATATACTTTTTACCTGACAAGCTCTGTACAGAGATAGGACCACAAAGGTCTACATGAAGCATATGCAGAGGTTTTGGACAATTATTATCACTTTTGGTCTTGTGGGAAGATCTTTTCATTTTTCCCATTTCACAAGCAGAACAAAGATGATCTTTGTTAAACTTCAGAGATGGTAATCCCTTAACCAGATTTAGTTTGACCAATTTATCAAGTGAAGAAAAGTTCAGATGTGAGAACTTTTTATGCCAGAGCCAAATATCTTCACTGTTCAGAGATACTAGACAGAGTTTCTCTGAGTTAGTTTTTATGTGTTTGGAAAAATTCATTCTGTATAAATTTCCCTTTCTGTCAGCTCTAAGCATTTCTTGACCTGTTTTTGAGTGAAGTAGTGAACAATGTTTTTCTTGAAATTTCACATCAAAACCATGGTCACAAAGTTGACTTATGCTGATCAAGTTATGCTTTAACCCATCAACATAAGTAACCTTTGATACTGAAACATTACCTCTTGTAAGCTCACCATAACCCTTAATTTGTCCTTGCATATTGTCTCCAAAAGTTACTGCTCCCCCAGATTTAACTTTGAAAGAGGATAGTAACTTTTTATCTCCAGTCATATGTCTTGAACATCCAGAATCTAAGTACCAGATCGGCATAGACTGTTTCTGCAAGACAGATTAGATTTTCTTAGGTACCCATCTCATTATGGGTCCTATTTTGTTAGACTTCTGATTATCTCTTTGAAATTTTTCCTTCTTATCTTTTGATGTTTTGGCAGAATTGTCCTTTTTCTTTTGAGGCTTTGTCTCTGAATTTTTATTCAGAGATTGATTAAGAAAACAGTGAGAACCTTTGAAGTGATTTTTTAGTTTCATCAAGAGTTGGATGTAATTGCACTTTACAGAACAAGAACAAGTAGAAGCAAAGGATTTCATTTCATTAAATGCATTCGATACATTATGATTCCTTTTTGAATTAGTACTAGGAATATTACAAGTATTCCTAACTACTTCTTTTCTTTTAGCTTGGGAGACAACCTTCTTTTCAAGTTGCCTTCTCTTGTTCAGAAACATCCTCTTCTCTTTGTTGCTCACTGCACAAACAGGATCAGAATGGTTAATTTCTTGCCAATTTCCTTTTTGTCCAGGAGTAAACTTGATTGGTTTATAAGTGTAGAGTTGAGAAGTGGTTGGTTTATTCTTTGCCTTTTTTTGTAATTCTTTTTCAAGTTCCAGAGAAGTTTTTGCTTGAAGACACATTTCTACAAAGTCAGAGCATATTGGTATTTTGGGTTTATTTTTTAAAACAGAAATAGGAATGTTCAAAATTCCAGAACCAACGGTATCTATCTTTTTATGAATTACTTTCTCTGGTTTGTAGAAAATCTGTTCATCTACCTCTGGATCAGATTCAGAATCAGAGTCAAGAAAGTCTCGTTCAGTCTTACCAGAGATAACTACCTCTGATGGTTTCTCAATTTTCTTAGGTCTTGAGACTTTGATGATTCTTTTCATGTTTTCTTTCTTCTTTAAATCAGCTATGATATTTTCTTGATTTATTCTCTTGATGTCATCCGCAAATGTAGTTCTGATGCATTCATCAGAGATTGGTGAATACAGAGGGGCATCTGGATTAAGTGAACTCTGAGGTTCATCTTCAGAAGTACTTGCTTCAGAGGTACTTTGTTCAGATGTCTCTGATTCATCTTTGATGAATGCATTAAACTTAAAAATCTCTTTAGGATCATTGCTCTGAGGTTTTGTGAAAAATACCTCTGAAGTTTCCTTTTCTATTTTTAATATGGAATTTGGAAAGCTTTGTACTTCAGAGTATGCTACATTTTTAAAGTTCAGAGTCCTTATTTTTGATCTCTCTGAGGTTTTTATTCTCTTGAAATTTTTCAGTGATGGACAGTCAGAGCTCTGGACCTTTCCTTTACAGAAAGTGGAAGAAAGTGAGGTTTTCTTCAATCCAGTGAATGGATCCAATTCATTGAATCCAAGCCCTTGAGTATCCATTTGAGAGTTTATCTTTATATGAACATCCTGAGCATCAAGATAACTTTTGATTTGAAGTTCTTTCCTTTCCAGAGATTGATGTAGGATTTCTCTTTCTTTTTGGAAAAAATTGGTTAAGGCAACATAATTGAGTGTTTCATACTCAGATTTTTTTACTTCTTCTTCTTTAACTTTTAAAACTTTCTCAAGTTCTTTGAATTTTTCTGAAAATGATTTTTCCTTTTGTTTCTGAGCTTTTTCAAGATCATATTTTTCAACAAAAATATCTCTCTTTTCTGATTCAAGAAGATCTTTTTCCTTTTTGTAAAAATTAAGATCTTTTGTCATTTGTTTTGCTTTTTCTTTTTCCTTAACAAGTTTTTGCTTTAGGATTTGAAATTCATCTGTTAGTTTAATAACATCCAATTCAATATCACTTTCAGAGGTGGAAGGAGAGTTTACCTTTTCAGAGTAGTCCTCTGATGATCCGTCACTTTGATCATCTGTGAACGCCATACCACAGAGATTGGTGGGTTCTTCCTCTCCATCGCTTGTTGAGTCTGACAGCCAGTCTTCCATCTCTGCTACAAGTACTCTTTCTTTGACATTGTACTTGTACTTGTTTTTGTAGTAGTCTTCATCCTTGATGAGTCTACCTCTGCAGTTGGCGGAGTAATGGCCTGGCTTTCCACATCTAAAACATCTTCCATCGTTTTGGTTTGATGGAAGAGCAGTGTCTGATTCTGTCTTATGTGCTTGTACTTGTGGTTGTGGCTTGAAGTACCTCTGAGGTTGAGGATACCTTGGCTGAAATGATTGTTGAGATCTTGATTGTTGAGTAGAATCATGATTGGTGAAATGAACGCCCTTTTGATCACTATGCATAGTAGATCTGGGCTCTTGTTGATATTCAGTTTTCTGAATTCTTCTTTCTGGATTTCCTCTTCTTTTTTCATTATCTCTTCTTCCTTCAAAGACTTTCTTGCCAAATTTCTTTTTAAATTGATGGGTGATTAATGCAAGAGATTTGGCAAAGGCATTGATGTCATCATCTGAGTCAGAATCTGAGTGTTCAACTTCTTCAGACATCAGAACCTTCTTGGATTTTCTTTTAGATTCCCTTTTTGAACAATTGTCTTTTTCTGCATTTCGGCATTCTTGTGATACATCCTTTTGTTTTGACATGAGTGCAAGTGGACCACTTAAAGAGGTTTTTGATTTTTGTTTAACAACTTCTTTTTCCTGTGCTACCAAGGTACCATAAATGTCAGTCAATGACCATGATTCAAGATTTTGATTGGCTTGTATCGACATTGACAATTGTGACCATTCTTCATTTAGACTTTTAAGAAAGAGAACATTGTTTTCTTCTTTTGTTCTCATGACCCCAAATTTTCTGCATTTGTTGATGAGGATGTTAAACTTTGAGTATGTTTGATGTAAGGTTTCTTCGGGTAATGCATGAAAATCATGATATTCATTGATACAAAGATTTCTCCTGTTCTTTTGAGTTTGTAGGCCTCCTTCAAGTTGATTTAACAACTGATCCCATATCTTTTTTGCAGTTACACAAGAATCACGTTCTTGGAAGATATCATTGGGAATGGCCATTATAAGTAATCTAACAGCTTTTGAATCATTATCCATCTTGTTAGTTTCTTCATCCGTAAAGTTTGAAGTTTTCTTTTCATAGTAAGCAGGGATTTCAGCAGCATCTGCTGTTGCTGGAACTCTTGGTACCAACACCATTGGTTGGTGAGGTCCATCGTTCACTGATCTTAACAGATCCCTGTCCATGCCTTCTAAGAATTTTACCATCCTTATCTTCCATTGAGGATATTCATCCCTTAGAAGTGTAGGAGGTTTGGTTAATGATCCGGCTGTATAAATGGCACTTATGCTTGAGTTTGCCATTTTTGTGAAGAAAAGATGAAGATTTGAAGAACTGATGCTTTTCTATGAAGATCTTTCTATTAAATGATGTAACTGTGATTTACTTTTAAATCTGAGGCATATGAAGTTTAATAAACCAGGGTTTACATAAACATGCACAGATAATAAAAGCTTGAATCAGTAAGAATTAAATCTATCCGAGTATGCAGATATGATCTTTCTTTGTTTTAGAAAATAAAGGAAGCTCTGATACCAATTGTTGGATCCCAGATTTAATCTTATAACAATAATGATATAAACAACAAGAGTATAAAAAATGGAAGCAATATAGTTTAATATCAAAAGCAGATTCAAATATCACAGTTCATATATAAAGCAAGTAGAAAGAACAAGATCTTCGTGAGATATATTCAATTGATTCTTATTGTACAAGATATCAAAAAGCACACCTTTGTCAAAGGAGTGATGGTCCTATTTATAGGACCATAAAGTAAACAGTGTACTATTCTGAAAAATAGAAGCATGCTTGAACAGTGTCTTACCTAATAGGTAAGCTCAAGACATGCTTGAACAGTAACCTACTCTATAAAGTAAATCTTATCACTAAGTGATTGGTTATCTGTTCTGATACTTCAGGAAAGTCTTCAGCATCTTCAGAGAGAATGTCTTCAGAGCTCTGACGTTGTCTTCAGAGCCTCTGATGAAGCCATCTCTGATATCTTCTGCTGAAAGTTGCAATCTCTGATAAGTACTTCAGAGGCAGGTTTGTCCTCTAAAGTCTTCGTCCTCTGAAGTCTATGCCCTCTGAGGTCTATCTTTGGAAGTCCTCTGAAATAGGACTTGGGTATTTTAAACACTTTAACAAACAGAAGATTTGGGTCTAACAATAACCATTACATTGAAGGTAGGAACTCCTTCTCTGCCCCTATATCTCATTTGGTCTGCGACTGGAATACAAGCATCTATATGAGTACCATCAATGCACTCGATGCAGTCCTGTAAACAAAATTGATTGAATTACTATTTATAAACTTGAGGTAATTATAGTTAATTGTTGGTCCCGGAGGTGCTTAACAAGTTTGTAGAAAGGGGGGGGGGGGGTTGAATACAAACACAGAAATTTAAAGTTTAATAAATTGTTTATTGATAAATCAAACACAATTTACAAGTTTGTTGCGGAATAAGATTAAGACAGACTCAATCTAAACAAACTTAAAAAACACTAAGATGGTTGCACAAGAATTTCAGAGAATGGGGGATTAAGGAATATAGAAAACAAAGGTTTCTATTTGGAGTTCAAGGATTGAGCACACCCTCAGATGGAGGGGGTGAACTTCCTATTTATACCCTATGCATTAAATGCATGGCAGGGCACTTTACACGTGGCATTCACTGATTGGCTTTGGAAGTCTGACTTTGGGAGACATGCTTTCGGCCGGATCATGAACAGTGTAGTTGACAGAGTTGTTGTATGAATTGTGGTAGAGGCATGTCCATTTTGACACATCGTACTGAGTTGTGCAAGGTAAGACAAATGGAAACTTGAGGTATAAGATTTGTGATCATTCAATCGCTGAATATCTCTTTCTTCAGAGATATCAAGAGTTCAGCGATCGCTGAAGCTTTCCTCATGTTCCTTCGCGTATAAGTAGAGTTGTCTTTGCTTCACTGATATCCGCATCAGGTCACTAGTAGACTTCTCTTTGTTCAGCAGCTTCGTCTTCGATTCAGCTATGAACATCTGTTGACGCGAGACTTGTCTTCAGGGATTACGTTACTGTTTACATCAGAACTATCAGCGATACTGAACAGAATCAGTTTGATCACTGATAGTGAAACACTAATACATACTAAATGTTTATAACAAGACTATCAGCGATAACTGAACAGACTCAGTCTGATCGCTAATGGTGAAACACTAATACATATTAAACGTAATTTTCACTAAGTACAAAAAAGGGTCGTTGTCAAATCACTGAGAGAGTTTGGATCAACAATATCCCCCTATTTGATAATGACAAAGTAACTGAAGAAAATTACTTTATAATTCAAAATGATGGAATAATCAGGACACATAACATACATGTCCCAATTACTATTTTGAGGGATCTTTTACAGTACTGATAAAGTTAAGTACTTCACTGAAATTTTCATTAATCCAGGAAAAGAATTACAAGGTATGAAAATTACAAGTACAACTGATGTAGTAACTACTGTAAGTTTAAACTAATAGATTACAAGAAGAAAACTAATCTATCAGCTATCTAAAGAGGATTTAGGAGGATTGATCAAATACTCAGGTATATCTTCTTCTTTTTGCTTTCGCTCTAAAGATTCTTTGCTAATTATCACTTTGATTTTCTCAGCAGCAGGAGAGAGATCACACCATAAGCACATGAGATCTTTGAGAAGGCCGAGGGGACAGATAGGGATTTCAGAGATTCTTTGAAATCTGAGCTGTTCCTCGTCATCTCTTAAGAAGATTCCAAAAGGTTCTTCGAGTACTTGTCCCGCAACATATGGTCCACCGGGAGGCAGAGATAGATTCAGAACTGAAAGATCAGGAGGATGACCTAACAGAACTTCTCTTGAAAATTTGATGGAGGTTTCATTCCTGATCACTGCGACATTTTCAGAGGAGGAGGAGACAAGCTTTCTTCTGATCTGCTTTGGCTTAGAAGGAAGAGCAGACGACACCTTTAATATTGCAGCGACTCTGTTGATGAGAGCATCTTTTATCCCTTCAACATAACCTCTATAGATTGACTTTGATTTCTTCAGTGCGTCTTTGAACTCAAGCCATTCCATATAACCGAGGCTTTCCGGCTTTGAAACAAACATTGCCTTGCAGTCTCCATCCTCTCTGGTAATCTCCATAGTGACAGAAACTTTGTCCTTCTTCTTTCTTCCAGAGATAGCAACTGAAACAATCTTCATTGGGTCAGATCGATAGTCGAGTTTATGTTTGCACCAATCAACTGAGCTATCGCTGACCACTAGAGCTTTTGAGCGTTCCTCTTCAATCTATTTCAAAAGAGCAGCCTGGACTTCAACTGATTTCTTCTTAAGTTTCTTGTCTTTGACTTGAGAAGACTGAATTTTGAGAGCCAGAGAGGCATCTCTTTGACAGTCAGCGATCAGCTTCTCAGCCCTGACGGATTCTTCAATTTCAGTTTCAGTCAGGAACTCTAGATCTGTTGATTGAGAGGGGATCTTCAGCCATTGACTCTCCAGATGAGAGATCATCTCTGTTCTTTTCTTCGTCTCTTCCTCTGACCAATGAAGTGGTCTAGAGGACCTCCGTGGGTGTTGCAGGGACTCTTCTTCTTCATCATCCTCTTCATCAATCTCTCTTACAGAGATTGGGATTATCTAGTCATCAGCTTCAGCAGCTGGGATTATTTGGAGCTCTTTACCCTTAAGCAGGGGAGAGAACTGTCTGGTCAGAAAATGAAAAAGGTTAGTTTATTATTATGGAAGAAGAGAGATAAAGGCTAGAAAGAAACAGGGGTGGGTTTTATAGAAGGATAAGGGAACGAGGGAAAGGCATACCTGAGAAGGATTCTCCTCAGATAGTGAAGTCTTCTTCAGGCTTCCCTCAGCAGTAGCACCTTTGCATTGGGAAGGGGTCCCTGAAGAAGTTCCATGGCTCCCCCCTGCTTTGATAACTTCTTTCGAAGCTATCGCTGATGAAGTGACAGCTGAAGAACACCATAGCGATGGATCTTCTTCATCGTCATCATCATCATCTTGATGAGGTTCTTCCTCTTGATCTTCAAGATCAAGGGCTTCATCTTTATCGTCCTCTTCTTCTTCATCATCGATTAAATCTTCAAGAGAAGGAGGGGCTTTTTCAGCAGCTATCTCCCCCTCAACCTGAGAGGGAGTTTCCTTCTGTTGGACCTCAGCAGCGACTTGAAACTCCGTATTTTCTTCAGCTGCCTTCTCCCCCTCTTTGTCATTATCAGGGAGGGAGAGATCTTTGGAAGGAGATGAAGCTTTTGCAGCGGCCAACACCTGAACTTCAGCCTCCAAACAGTCCAGACGGCCTTCAAACGCAGGAAGATCTGACGTAGCCTGATGAATGAATTCCACGGCAATGTTCAACGATGTACGATCGTTCTCTGTGAATGAGGGAGTAGGGTTGGAGCTGGAGCCAGGATTTGCTGAAGAAGAACTTCACAGGAATCAACCTTTGTAGCCAGGCCTGCAAACTGTTGTTGTGAGTCTTCCCTGACTTTGACAATCGCATCTTGGAGAGTAGCGATTTGAGAAACGTCATCTTTGGAGGAGCATTGATCTGCCAGCGTCTTCAGTGCTTCACCAGCGGTATGAACAGCGTTGGTGGTGTTGTTGAGAGAGGCAGTAAGAGACTCCACCTTTGCACTCAAACTGTTGACATTGGTGTCAACAGTCGCCAAACTAGGACCTGAAATATAAGTTAGTTTTTGAGAAACAGGCTTATATGGTGAGTTGGGTGAAGTGTTTAAGGTTATAGGGGTACCTGAATTATCAAACATTTTGTAGAATTGTAAAGATTACTCAAAAGATTGATGTTCAGGTCCTATGGGTCCAAACTGTGGTTGAGTAGAAATAGATGGAGGGTTAGAGATCAAAGAAATAGAAGGACTAGAGATGGGGATAGAAGATGCAGGGATAGGGGTAGTTACCTCAGGTTGTTGCTGAACTGAGATTGTAGGTTGCGTCACTGTTGTTGTGACAGCGACCGAGATCCGTGGCACGGTTGAAGTGGGTATCACTGAGGATGTGGAGGAGAGACCCACGAATGCATCCAAGGAAGTTTGTTGATAAACATCCTTAGGGATTGAGCTAGAGGTAGCTTTCTCCTTGGTCACCTTGGCCTTCTTTGAAAGACCTAGGGAGCCAGTTGATGGTCGTTTGGAAGGGGTAGCGGCAGGGATAGCAGAAGAAGGAACCTCCTGCGTGGCCGCTGAAGACGAAGAAGTGAGGAGAGAGAGTCGGGAGCGAAGTTCAGAGATACTTACCTCGTTGGGAAGCAGCTTGACCTCCAGGGAGCGCTGACCCAATTTTGGAAAAGATGCATCAGCATTGGTGGGGTAAGTAGTAGGGTATAGGAACTTCAGGTACGCACAGATGAAGCATACATAGGGAATCTTTGGATCCCTCTCGGTCTTCTCTATCTTTGACCTTAGATCGTCAAAGATAGCTGTTGCGTAGTCGAAATTTCTTCCGGCGATCACTGAGTAAGTCATCTGGACCTGAATCTTGCTGGCTTGGTCCAGTGACCCACTATTCCCACTCATACACTGAATGAAGTGAGAGAAGATGTAGTTAAGCTGAGAAGGAATGAGCGCCTTTTTCACCAGAGTCAGCTTCTTGTTTGGTATTTTTGTTCTTAGCTTGGGTTCCCAAGAGTATTCCATAGCATCCAGGAATTGGATGAGTTCAGCATCAGTGGGTAAAGCGTCGAATCCATTCCTGGGTTTGTCGGGAAATCGCAGAGCTTTCCTCAGCCCTAAGGCTGTCATCATCCCTGTTCCAAGTTCAGTACTAAAGGAGATAGCAGGAACTAGTTCACCCTTTTTGTTAGTGAGAGAGGTCTCTTCAGCGGTAAACCAGAATTGTTGGAGAAGAGCTTTGGAAGGTGTGGGATCCACAGTGATAGCATAGGCAATGCAGGATTGCTTCAGAAATTTTGCGGCTTCCACCAGATGTGGGTATTTGACACCATCAAAGTCAAGGCGAGCAAGATGATTGTTTTTGGGAAGCTCAGAATCAGCGATGGCGAACTTGACGTTCTTAGAGGCGACAAGTGCAGATTGAGACATTCTGAATATGAACAGATAGAAGAATAGAAGAAAAGTTTTAGTCTAAAAATAAAGAAGGTTTTCCCAGTTTCTATTTTAGGAAAGAAACATAGAAAAATCAACATATTTGAAGATTAAAAAGGTGTTCTTAATGTAAGATATAAGAACAAGAAGAAAAACCAAAGATTTTGAATGAAGATAATCAAAAAATTGGTTTTGAATGAATAAAATCAAAAGAAAGATGATTTTATTAAAAAGAATCTTATAAACCCATAATGGAAGTCCATAAATGGAGTATTATGTAAAAAGATTTAGAACAAGAATAAGAAGATGATCAAGAATAACCTGTTGATCTTGAAGGAGATGATGTAAATGCTTAAGAATGCTAGAATTCTTTTGAGAGAGTTTTCTTGCCTTGAAAGTATTTCCAGAAAGCGTAAAATGATAAGAATGGAAAAACATTCTTTTTATACGTGAGAGAGAAGGAGAGAGAGTGTGAGAGGCGGGAAAACAAATGTTCATCATGACATGGACACGTCCCATGAAGTTGATTGGATGGAAGAGCAACAGACGAACGTGTCAGAAAAAGGCATGTCGTGGATTGTCGGTTCAAATGACGTCATAGAAGAGAGAGAGACTGTTCATTTGTCCGTTTTGAAATTATCGCTGAAGAAAAGTCAGCGAAAGATTTTTCTTTTTAAAGTATCCCTGATGGTAAAGATGGGGATGAATTTTCTTTTAAGAAGGATCACTGACTAGAAATATCAGTGATAAATTTATTTTTCAAAAAGCTTTTAATCATTTGAAGAAAGTTCAGTGATTAAAGTTTATATTTTGAAAACATCTTAACTGAATGAAGATTCAGTTGTAGGGATAGAGAGAACATACCTGAGAGTCAGAATGTTTATCAGAGTGATAAAAGGGGAACTTATGATTACTGACACAATGCATGAACGCTGAAGAGTTACTCTTCAAGACTCAGCATTCCAAGCTCACTAATGAGAAAGTTGAATCTTGTCTCATCAAGAGGTTTGGTGAATAAATCAGCGAGCTGATAGTCAGTAGGGATGAAATGAAGTTCAATATCACCGTTCATCACATGATCTCTGATAAAATGATATCTGATCTCTATGTGTTTCGTCTTTGAATGTAGAACTGGATTATTTGCTATAGCGATAGCACTAGTGCTGTTGCAATAGATTGGAATCTTTGATAGCTGAAGGTCATAGTGTCGGTCCATACAATACTTATCAAGTTTATAGATTAACAACACAATAAGATTACCAACCTGTATTGATTATAACAAATGGTTACAGGATTGATCGATTCAAGCTATTTTGTGTTCTCTCTGTATTACACCTTTTTGTGTGTGTTTTTATGTGTCGATTTTGATCTGATCTGATTGAGAGTTGATGAGATACACCTAATATCTAATCTACCTAACATACATAATATCTAAACTAGATATTATGTAAATAAACATAATATCTATTTTAGATATTATGTAAACTAACTAAACTAAATAACTAACTTTATCTAACTAAGTTACTAGATCTAATATCTATTAGAAATAGATATTTAAACTAAGTTAACTAATATAATAAACACACAATTACGTTGACATTTATTACAAACGACATTGACTTTAATATCGAGAGTCGATGTTTCGGCTTTAGCTTCAGATTGCGATCTTCAGTTTGGATGATCTTGAATCCAATAAGACTGTGTCTTAACACATAGTCTAATAGTTGATTTCTCATCCATAAGATCTGAGAACAACAACTTCCAGCGGCTACGTATTCAGCTTCAGCTGTGGAAGTAGACACTGAATTTTGCTTCTTGCTTGTACAGCTTACCAGCTTTCCTCCTAGGAGTTGACATCCACCAGTGGTACTCTTTTTGTCAAGTTTACAACCTGCAAAATCACTATCAGAATAACCAGTTAGATCGAACCTTGAGTCTTTGGGATACCAAATATCGAGGTTAGGAGTTCCTTTCAGATATCTGAAAATTCGCTTGACAGCGATCAGATGGGATTCCTTGGGTTCAGATTGATAGCGTGCACATAAACAAGTAGAATACATGATGTCAGGTCGGCTCGCTGTAAGATACAACAGGGAGCCTATCATTCCTCTATAGGCAGTGACATTAACAGGTTTTCCAGATGGATCTTTGTTAAGTGTCAGGGGAGGTGCCATAGGAGTTTTCATCATAGAAGTTTGTGTAAGATCAAGCTTCTTAAGCATATCTTTAACATACTTACCTTGGATGATAAAAGTACCTTTGTCAGATTGTTTAATCTGAAGACCAAGAAAATATGTCAGCTCACCCATCATACTCATTTTGTATTCTTTCTTCATTCTTTCAGCGAAGCGAGTACACAGAGATGGGTTAGTAGAACCAAATATGATGTCATCGACATATATTTGTACAAGAATAATATGACCTTTTATCTTTCTGAAAAACAGTGTATTATCAATTTTGCCACGTTCAAATTTTTCAGAGATAAGAAAAGATGAGAGAGTGTCATACCAAACACGAGGGGCTTGTTTTAGACCATAGAAAGCCTTATCCAATTTATAAACATAATTTGGATATTTAGGGTCATAGAACCCTGGAGGTTGTTCTACATAGACTTCTTCATTCAGCATTCCATTTAGAAACGCTGATTTTACATCCATTTGATAAACGATGAAGTCTTTATAGACTGCATAAGCTAAGAATAGTCGAATTGTTTCGACCCTAGCCACATGGGCAAAGGTTTCATCATAGTCTATGCCTTCCTCTTGTCTGTATCCCTGAGCAACAAGTCGAGATTTGTTGCGGGTTACAGTTCCATGTTCATCTAACTTGTTTCTAAACACCCATTTGGTGCCTATAACAGTTTTATCAGATGGTCTAGTAACGAGATTCCAAACTTTGTTACGAGTAAACTCAGTCAGCTCTTCTTGCATAGCGCTGACCCAGTTTGGATCTCTGAGAGCATCATCAGTCTTCTTTGGTTCTATTAAAGAGAGAAAGTTAACAAAGAGACAGATATTACCTGAACTTCGTCGTGTCTGAATACCTGCATCGGGATCACCAAGAATTTGATCTATTGGGTGATCTATGGTCCATCGCCGAGCAGGAGCACGATCGCTTAACTCAGATGTTGGATCAACAATTGGGATGTTTACTGACGAGGACGTTTGAGGTTCATCAGCAATTAACTGTTGAGTAGTGGACAGACTATTGTTATCAGAGAGGTTTTCAGACGAAGGTAGATCTGATGGTAGCAGTGTGTTTAGAGGTTCAGCTGAAACCCATGAGTTGGATTCAACATTAGGATGTATGATGTTTGGATTATCATCAGCAGTAGGTGGATCTGTGTGCTGATGGTTTGAAAAGAAAGGTTCTGTTTCTCTGTAATGAGAAAACATCCAAGCATTTAGCTCTTCATTGTCAGCGATTGGTTTAGAGTTCGCTGAGCGAGTTTCATCAAAGGTGACATGAATTATTTCTTCCACAGATTGTCTTCGCTTGTTGAAAACTCTGTAGGCTTTGGAGATGGAGGAATATCCTAGAAATATTCCATCATCAGCTTTTGGGTCGAACTTTCCAAGCTGATCTTTGTTGTTTAAGATAAATCACTGACAACCAAAGATATGAAGAAAGCTGATAGAGGGATTTCTTCCATGAAAAAGTTCATAAGTTGTCTTTCCAAATCGCTTTACTATCAGCGATCTGTTTTGAGTAAAACATGCAGTATTTACAGCTTCAGCCCAAAATTGTGTAGGGAGATGAGAATCGCTGAGCATTGATCTAGTAGCTTCAATGATTGTTCTGTTTCTTCTTTCAGCGACTCCGTTTTGCTGAGGTGTTCTTATTGAAGAGAAATTATGAGAAATTCCCTTGTTCTTAAAGAAGTTTTTCAGAGAACTGTTTTTAAATTCAGTTCCATGATCACTTCTTATTGAACGAGCAATAAGATTATTCAGCACTTCCATCTTTTTAACAAAAGATATTAGTTCTTCTGGAGTATCACTCTTGCAGCGAAGAAAGATAACCCAGGTATAGCGAGAGAATTCATCTACAATGACAAGTGTATATTTATTTCCAGCTATTGATTGGATATCGACAGGGCCAAACAGATCCATATGTAAGAGCTGAAGAGGACTTGTCACTGAGGAAACTTGTTTAGATTTGAAATTATCTTTTGTTTGTTTTCCTTTTTCACATGCTGAGCAGAGAGATTCTTTAGCATATGAGTGCTGAGGAAGACCAGAAACCAGTTCCTTAGATGAGAGAAAATTCAGGGTTTTGAAGTTTAGATGAGAGAACCTTTTGTGCCATAGCCAGTTGACATCAGAAGAGGCTTTAGAGAGAAAACATAAGTTTTCAGTGGTAGTAGAGTCCATATCTATTACATAGACATTTTCTCTGCGATAACCACTGAGAACAAGTTTTCCTTTCTCATTCACCACTGAACATGCTTTCTTAGAAAAATGAACTTCGTAATCTTTGTCACATAGCTGGTTGATGCTCAGAAGATTGTGCTTCAGTCCATCTACATAAGCGACTCTTCGAAAGGTAGTTGTTCCATTGCTGAGAACACCAAACCCTCGGGTATATCCTTTTCCATTTCCACCAAAGGTCACAGAGGGACCTTTTTCTTCCTTGTATTTAGTGAGCAGGTCTTTTTGTCCAGTCATATGACGAGAACATCCACTATCGAGATACCAGATGCCCTTTGATCCCTGAGATGATATGTAACTCATAGAAGGTTCAGATGGTTCTTCCACTTCTTCTTTAATCTCAGCCATGAGGCAGAGATTAGCGACTTCTTCTTCATCAGAACTTGATTCTTCTGATTCAGCCCAATCACGTTCTTCAACGATGAGACCTTTACCTTTTCGCTTATAGCTTTTCAGCTTTTGATATTTGTTATTCAGCTTTAGATATTTGTCATCACTGGATCTTCTTGAGGTAGAAGGTTTGAAGACCTTTTTAGACCTGCACTCACTAGCAAAGTGTCCAATCTTTTCACAGTTGTAGCAAGTGGCAGTAGCCTTATCAACACAATTTGATTTTGGCTTGTCAGTGAGAGAGAGGCTTATTTCTTCGGAAATCGCTCTTTCTTGCAAATCTCTTAAAAGAGTTTGTCAAGAGTGCTAAGGACTCATCGAACTCTGAAAGATCAGGGTCTGATAGATCCTCAGATTCAGAATCTAACTCAGTGATGGTGAGAGTAGATCGCTGAGATGGAATTATCTCTGAAGAGACTAAAGCAACAGGAGTGCTTTTGGAGTCTTTAGAATCTTTTACAAGATTCTTCTTTAAGAGATTCGATTGCTCATAGTTGAGCAATATTCCATACAGAGTGCTGAGAGAAAGAGATATTAAGTCTTTTGTCAGCTTAAGACATATTGAATAACTGTCCCAGATTTCAGGAAGACATTCTAAGAATTTTGTTAGGACCTCAGAATTAGAATAGGTCCTACCAACTGTTCTTAGATCAATGATTAAGCAGTTAAACCGCTGATGAACGTCAGAGAGAGATTCATTCTTACCAGCGATGAAACTTTCATACTGTCTTACCAAGTTAATCTTTCGAGTCTCTTGGATTTCAGTGGTGCCTTCGTATTGAACACAAATGGTTTCCCACATTTCTTTAGAAGTTTTAAGATGCATGATGGAATGGAAAACTTCATCAGGCAGAGCCATTGAGATAATGTTCTTTGCTCTTGCATCTATGCCTACCTTCTTTTTGTCTTCATCACTCCACTATCTTATTTCCTTAACGACATAGCGTTCAGGGACAGCTTCAGTGGTTGCAGTAGCGGGAACTGCAGCTATAATTCTAACAGGTTCATAGGGTCCATTTTCTATATACTCAGGTATAGTAGGATCAACACCTTCAAGAAATAGCATCATTCGATTTTTCCATAGAGAAAAGTTATCTCTGCTAAATCGAGGAGGTTTAGAGAGTGAACCATTCCATTTTCTATATACTCAGGTATAGTAGGATCAGCACCTTCAAGAAATAGCATCATTCGATTTTTCCATAGAGAAAAGTTATCTCTGCTAAATCGAGGAGGTTTAGAGAGTGAACCATTATCATAGTAGTTAGTGTTTGTGTTAAATGCCATTTAGAACAGCAAAGAGGAGAATAAAGCAAGATCTTGTTTATCAGACCACTTGTTGGTCCCGGAGGTGCTTAACAAGTTTGTAGAAAAGGGGGGGGGGTTGAATACAAACACGTAAATTTAAAGTTTAATAAATTGTTTATTGATAAATCAAACACAATTTACAAGTTTGTTGCGGAATAAGATTAAGACAGACTCAATCTAAACAAACTTAAGAAACACTAAGATGGTTGCACAAGAATTTCAGAGAATGGGGGATTAAGGAATATAGAAAACAAAGGTTTCTATTTAGAGTTCAAGGATTGAGCACACCCTCAGACGGAGGGGGTGAACTTACTATTTATACCCTATGCATTAAATGCATGGCAGGGCACTTTACACGTGGCATTCACTGATTGGCTTTGGAAGTCTGACTTTGGGAACATGCTTTCGGCCGGATCATGAACAGTGTAGTTGACAGAGTTTTTGTACGAATTATGGCAGAGGCATGTCCGTACTGAGTTGTGCAAGGTAAGACAAATGGAAACTTGAGGTATAAGATTTGTGATCATTCAATCGCTGAATATCTCTTTCTTCAGAGATATCAAGAGTTCAGCGATTGCTGAAGCTTTCCTCATGTTCCTTCGTGTATAAGTAGAGTTGTCTTTGCTTCATTGATATCCGCATCAGGTCACTAGTAGACTTCTCTTTGTTCAGCAACTTCGTCTTCGATTCAGCTATGAACATCTGTTGACGCGAGACTTGTCTTCAGGGATTACGTTACTGTTTACATCAGAACTATCAGCGATACTGAACAGAATCAGTTTGATCACTGATAGTGAAACACTAATACATACTAAATGTTTATAAGAAGACTATCAGCGATAACTGAACAGACTCAGTCTGATCGCTGATGGTGAAACACTAATACATATTAAACGTAATTTTCACTAAGTACAGAAAAGGGTCGTTATCAAATCACTGAGAGAGTTTGGATCAACAATAATATATAAATAAGCATTTACCTTGAAGTAAGACATGTATCTACTCTCATTTTTCATATGTGGTGGTATACATTGAAATGTTGAATCTTTCGGCCTAATATAGTCACGTGCAAGACCCATGGATCTTTTGCTCCGTCCACATATGTACTCCAACACATCATCAAAAGCTCGATTAATTGTTTCTGCATAGTGTTGGAACCTTTCACTAACATCTCTATTCAAAAGACCTAAAACAAGTGTATACAAGAATATTCCAACCTTTTCTTGCACCAAGATTTTACGTCTTGACGTTAAACCATACTTTTGTTGTAACTCTTCACAAGTTGCATAAACGTATTTGCACTCATTCGAAAGGCATTAACACACTGGATTTGATGACCACTCAAAATTTTCTTCATCCATGCATGTCCCGTTTCTGTCGATGTCATGCATGCCTACTTGTGAGTACGAGTGTAGTAATAAGTAACTAGTGCTACATTTTTTTTCCAAATTAGCTAAATCCCAAAGTAAAAGAAGTTGTTCCTTTGAGTATCATCCATTTTAA
Organism: Arctium minus; assembly: GCA_954870635.1. Lineage (NCBI taxonomy): Eukaryota > Viridiplantae > Streptophyta > Magnoliopsida > Asterales > Asteraceae > Arctium > Arctium minus. Next base: position 90,032,351 of record OX941082.1, on the reverse strand, counting down.
GCTGCAACGATATTAAAATTTTAAAATCAAACACAATACGATTCAAGTACAAAACATTACCATCACAAAATACCAACTGATACAATTCAAGTGAAAAATATTACCATCACATAAAGTTACCATTAAGTACAAAATATTACCATCACATAAAGTTACCATTAAGTACAAAATATTACCATCACATAAAGTTCAAAACATACATTCAAGTACAAAACATTACCATCACATAAAGTTCAAAAGATACCATCCTACTACAAAAGATACCAACCTATAATATTCAAATCGTGTTTCGTGTTTGAGCAAACTTCAACCAAGACAACCTAGCATCATCACTCCACATCTTAAATAGGATTTCCCTACTACAGGGTTTCCGAAACATGAGCAGCGCATGACACCCAATATCTACGCCTACCTCAAAAATCACTATTTGCAGCTGTAACACCCATAATTTTCGGTAAGTAAAGGTCACCCGGACGTTTTTACAACATGGAAATGGTGGGATTTATATTTGGGAAAACATTATTTAAAGTCCCTAAGAGTATCGGGAGTGTTGGCGTTGAAAAATTCGGGTTTCGAGGCTTGGAAAGGGTCCGACTACAATGCCCTGCGACTATGACAATGTCATGCGACAATGACTGTGTCATAGTCCTGTGTCATTGTAGCACCAGGGGGAGGACCTGTTGATAAAAATTAGATTTCAGCCCTTTTATTCATTATTCAATTTCCTTTTCTTCCCAAACTCTTTCTAGAACAAACCTAACATGTATGTGGCGATTTTGGGTCATCTTTGGCTCAAATACTTGGGTATTATGGAGGAAAACCATCATCGAGTGTTAGATTGGAAGCTATGACCAAGAGTTCACCATTTCCATCTTCATCTTCAACCTCAAGCTCCATTTTAGGGCTTTCAAGGTTTTCACCAAAATCTAAGTGGTAAGTTTATCCTCTCCATTTCTAAACCTTATTTTAAGATATAAATGCTCCATTGATGATTTCCTAGTGATTGGATCCTCCAATTTCGGTTTGGAAGATTTTGGAGGATTTAGGTCAAAAATTAGGGTTTTGGCCAAAATGGAGATTTTGATGTAAAATGTTTAGGGATTGATTCTAAATGGTTGATTAAGTATATTTATGGTTGAAACTTGTGAATCTAGATTTTTGAAAGTTTTGGCTTGAGGATTCAATTTCTTCAAAGGAGCTCAAGTTGGGGAAAAATCTAGATTTAGCCTAAAACTAGCAAGGTGAGATCAAGTTGATTTTGGAGCCTAAAACAGTGTACATGCCAAAATGTCAAGTTTTAAATGTTTATATGTTTACATGAAATTATCAACTGTTGTATTATATGATGAGTCTGGATTATTTGAAGAGTCTAACTTTATAAATTTTGTAAAACACCCATATGGGGTATTTTGGACATTTTGTAAAATAAATCTCAAGTATTTGTGTTTTTAATGAGTTATTTTGTGGAAGTAGGTGTTTTGAGTATAAATGTACATTTAGAGTGTGCTTTGGGAGAATGATCGATTTTGTGTTATGGACATTTTTGAAAGAATAAACGATAGAGACTCATTGGGAAAAATGATCTATCCTAATCTAAATTGTGTTGGAGTTATTCATGTATTTTGGAGCATGCGTTTGCATAAATGTCGATCGATTGTGTTTATTACATTATGTGGATTTTAACATATGGTCGTTTGATTTTGGGCTCAAAGCTCGGTTTTCGTCGGTGTCGGGTCTTGAGGACATTTGTCCGACTTTAATAACTTAAAGTGGGGGCTTTGGGTGTGAGTTACATGATTGTTCCAGATTCTAGTTTCTAATAAAAGATTAATCAAACAAATAAGAATAAGAATCAAATACCTGTTTGATTAACTTCTCAATTTCAAGATTACAATATCTCTCTCTCTAGAACTCTCTCTAATGACCTCTCTTTCTCTCTCTAATTTTCTCTCTATAGATGCAACTGAATATTCACTAATTAAGTTCGTACTTACAAATTACAAAGACAAAAACTATTTATACTAAAACCTAATACAAGGAAATTACAAAATACAAAATACATTGACTTATTACAAATAGACTTTGATTTTTAATGAGATTTGACTTTAGCAACTTTGACTTTCTCAACTTTGACCTTCAGTATTCTTGATCTTGTATCCAACAGATTTATGCTCTAACAATCTTCCCCTTTGGATTCAAGATCACTGTTGAAAGATCTAGCAATTCAGTTCTTCACTTTAAGCTCTGTCAAAATAATCTCCCCTTTTTCATTGATAGTCTTCTTTCCAAAACTGTCTTCAAATGATGAACAATCTCCCCAAAGCTTGCATAAAACACTTTCAGACTTTTGGAAAGAAATTATCTTCAGAATCAGCTCGAATGCTTTAGCAAATAATCTTCAAAGAAAATTTCCTCAAAACTTCACAAATTCTTTGTTCATCTTCAAATCTTTATCATTTCTTTGAAACCATCTCCCTTTAACTTCAAAAACTTTAACATTTCTTCATACCATCTCCTCCTTTTTGATGAATGGAGCATCTAGATCATCAAAACTTTGCTTCCAAGAAATGTCTTTGACCATTCTAATCTGATAACGAGCCTCTGATTCTGTGATCCACAACCAGTATTCATCCAGATCTTTTCAAATCCGAACAAAATAAGAACATGTAACTTCTGAATCAACAGATGAATCAGTTAATATGCCTGTCAGTAACACAAAGTCACTGTGTGTAACGAATACACAATATAAAGGAGCTTTTTAATGTTCACTCCCCCAGGGCTTCCATCCAATCATCGAAATACCACAAAGGCAATTTCTATGAATGTTATGACAAAGAAACGAATTCCTTGTGTGCTCATGCAAGCGTAGAAAGAATTAAGCACGAAAATTGCTTTTATAAGGCTCAACATAGTGTAAACCACTGAGACAACAGTAGATAAACACAGACTCTAAGTGTATGATTGAAGTGCGAAGGTGGGGCATACTTCCTTCTGTTTCAATATCCAGATTTTCCAAATGAAAACCAGACAGATAATATGCTGCGTCCCCTTGAAAATGTGAAACATTTTCTTATTGAGAAGAAAATGAGTGGTTGGTGGGGTTTAAACAAGAGTTGGCATGGGCTATTTGCCTGTTTCAATAACATTCACCAAAGAATTGTGAAATGCTAGTAATGTGATTGCCCGGCTCAGAAAGTAGTTGGTGCAGAGTTTGATATTCTTTTACTCTGATCTCACACCCTCTTTCTTTTTATCAATAATCTCACATCTAACCAAACTCTCATTTCCATTTTACCTCGTCACACCCACACTCATTTCTTTTGACTCCTCACACTCAATCACTAAGAGATTAACTTCTTGGGTAGAAATCACTGGTTAACGTGATTTCATAGAAGTTCAGTTAATTCCTAGCAAAAGAACCCATATAATCCTAATAAGCATGTGTTGCTCAAGATGGTTTAACTATATCAGTTAAAGCTCAAAAATACAAATGTCAGATGAATATATGCTCATAAAATAGAATCATGAAGGTATGAGCATTTAAAAGCATTAAAGATATTTCAAACAAGTTAATTGAATGAATGAACATGAATGCAATAGACTTGTTTGAAAATCTGATATTGTATGAAAATGATCAGAAATGAATGATATAACAATCAAGGCTTTATGATCAAGAATAATTGATATTTGTCTATACGAAACAAAATATAGACATTCTTGAAAAGACCGTTTCAAAATGAAATATCGCTCAAAATTCTTTGAATACAAACGGAGTGTCTTACCATCGAAGAAAAATTGTTTCAATTTAGACATGGTAAGAACATTTTGAACAAAAATTCAAACCGGTGTGTGTGAATACTTGAAAGTATATAGAAAAGACAATACGTAAGTAATTATCTTTGGAAACACACGGTTTATATATCGATTAATCACAAAAATAAAATGAAAACATTTAAAATCACACTTCCAAATTATAAAATCTGTTTAAGAATCGGGAAGTGGTTTGAACATTTAAGAACATGTTTTCTATACCTGAAAGTTGTCCTTCTTTCAGATATATTTGAGATTAAGATAAGAAATTTACCTTTTCGCGCAATCTTAATTCTCAGAAAGTCAAGCTGTAGTCATTTAGATATGATCTTGTCAGCTTCTCTCATCCTGCAAGTCTCAAAGTCTAGTCAAAAATTTATTCACAAAATTTATTCTAAAAGAAAATGACAAAAAGCAATAAAACGATTAATGTACGAGTTCTGATTTGAAGTAATCAGAAATCATAGTCTTACTCCTTTTGACTTATAGGCTCCCCCTAAAATTATGCATCACAAAAATTTTGTCAGTTAAAATGTATAATGCAGAAATTAGTTTTACTCCCCCTGAAATGAATGTAGATCATCTAAAATCTTCTCTTACTCCCCCTGAGATTATGAGCAAACAATTAAAGTGTAGATATCCTTCAGACATAAAAATAAAGAAAATGATGAAAAATAACAATACATAACTTTAGTAAGTAACAACCGATTACGTCTTAAGATTTAACATACCAAGCTTAGAGACAAGAAAATTAAATCTCTTTTCATCTAAGGGTTTGGTAAATAAATCTGCAAGTTTATAATCTGTTTTTACAAAATAAAGTTCAATTGTTCCTTTTTCAACATTATCTTTAATAAAATGATACCTTACATCAATGTATTTGGTTTTGGTGTGTTGAACCGGATTAGCAGATATGGCAATCGCGCTCTTTGAGTCACAGTATATCGGAATTTTGTCATATTTGAATCCAAAGTCTCGTAGCTGTGTTCGCATCCACAAGACTTGAGAGTAGCAACTGGCAGCAGCTACGTAATCTGCTTCAGCAGTCGATGTGGAGACGCATAACTGTTTCTTTGAATCCCAGCTAACGAGCTTGTCTCCAAGAAATTGTACGTGACCAGAAGTACTCTTTCTGTCCAACATGCAACCTGCATGATCTGCATCTGAATATGCAGTCAGTTGAAACCCTGTATCCTTAGGATACCACAGACCAAGGTCTGCAGTCCCCTTCAGATATCTAAAGATCCGTTTGACAGCGGCCAAATGGGATTCTTTGGGAGCAGCTTGATATCTAGAACAAAGACATGTTGAGAACATAATATCTGGTCTACTCGAAGTAAGATACATCAACGATCCTATCATACCTCTGTAAGTTCTAACATCTACACTTTTACCCGAAGGATCAGTGTGAATCTTAGTACCAGGTGCCATCGGGGTTCCAATTGATTTACAATTTTCCATTTTGTACTTCCGTAAAATGTCCGAAATATACTTAGATTGATTTATAAAAATTCCCGTAGAAAGCTGTTTAACTTGTAATCCGAGAAAGAAATTCATCTCTCCCATCATACTCATTTGAAAACGTGACACCATGAGGTTAGAAAAGTTTTTGCAAAATTTTGGATTAGTAGAACCAAATATTATATCATCAACATATATCTGGATAAGTATAATATCAACTTTTTCCTTCTTTATGAATAAAGTGGTATCGATCTTACCTTTAGAAAAACCAGACTTGACCAAGAATTTGGATAAGACGTCATACCAGGCTCGAGGGGCTTGTTTTAATCCATAAAGGGCTTTGTCTAAGATATATACATGATCTGGCTTGTCTTGATTGACGAACCCTTCAAGTTGAGACACGTACATTTCTTCTTTAAGAATACTGTTCAGAAAGGCTGTTTTCACATCCATCTGAAAGACTGTGAAATTCTTATGAGCGGCGTAGGCGAGAAATATTCTGATTGCCTCTATGCGCACTACTGGAGCATACGTCTCGTCATAATCTATGCCTTCCTCTTGCCGGTAGCCTTTGGCAACAAGTCTAGCTTTGTTTCTGATGACGACACCATCTTCATCCTTTTTGTTCTTGAATACCCACTTAGTGCGAACAGATTATTTGATTACTCGAGTTGGCTCAATCTTACTGAGGAATGAGTCATGCATACACTGATTAAGAGTCGCTGACCTTGTCTGAACAGGCTTGTCAAAATCTCCAATTATTTGATGTAATGGATGGTCCTTGGTCCAGCGATGCTTATGTGGGAGTGAAGTAGATACTGATTGAATATGATCATCATCTTGAAATCCACTTGTAGAATCTTCAGTTTGAATTACAGGAGGGGGGTTTTTAGTTGAAATATCAGCTGCAGAAGTATCAGTTGGGACAGCAGGAACAGGCTGTTGAGTAGACAATGTAGTACACCCAACTGAAATAGTTACTTCTGGCTCAGCATTTGCTTGTTCATCTTCAACTGTAGGAGTAACAATAGGAATATGAGTTTCTGTCTGAATTGGGGAAGCTTGTTCAGTAATAATATCTGAAGTGACTGGATGATTACAGCTTGTATCTTCAGACCTGTCAGTCACAGCAAATTTAGGTATATTAGATCCAAGAAATTCATTATAAAAGAATTCAAATAACAAATCTAAATCAGTTAAATGAGAAGTAGATGTAGAAGCGTTATCCAAATTTGTCGCTGTAGACACAGGTTCTGGACTGATCTGCCCAGAAGCTAATACACCAGTAATAACGGGTTCTGAACTGATTTGATCAGAAGCCATTTCTTCATCAAATGTAACATTGACACTCTCCACAACTGTCTTTGACTTCTTTATATAAACACGATATGCAGCAGAAGTTGAAGAATAACCGATAAAGATGCCTTCATTCGCCTTAGCACTGAATTTATTCAGACTCTCTCTATCGTTAAGCACAAAACATTTACACCCAAATATATGAAAGTATTTGATGGTAGGTGTTCTGTTGTTGATCAGCTCATATGGAGTCTTTTGAAATCGATGGTGAATTATGGATCGATTTTGTGTATGGCATGCAGTCGACACAGCTTCCGCCCACAAGAATAGAGGTAGATCCGATTGACTAAGCATAGTCCGAGCGGCCTCGACTAGCGTCCGATTACGTCTTTCTACTACTCCATTTTGTTGAGGCGTTCTAGCAGCAGAATACTGATGTGAAATCCCAACTGATTCGAGATATTCATCAACAATCTTGTTTTTGAATTCTGTGCCATTGTCAGTTCGAAGGAACTTGACTTGTCGCTGCAATTTCACCTGGGTCGTCTTTAAGAATGAAATGAGAACTTCAGGTGTCTCATCTTTTGATCGAAGAAATTTGACCCACGTGTATCTTGAGTAATCGTCCACAATGACCAACACGTATTTCTTACCACCCAAACTCTGAGTTCTCATTGGACCACATAAATCCATGTGTATCAGTTCTAACGGAGAACTAGTGCTTGGTTCAGGCTTCGGTTTATGAGCGGCTCTCTTCATCTTACCCTTCTCACAAGCTGCGCATAAGTGTTCTTTTTCGTATTTCAGCTCAGGAAGTCCCTTTACCAATTTCCCACGAACCAGCTTGTTGATATAACGAAAGTTCAAATGAGATAAACGTCTATGCCAGAGCCAACTTTGCTGCAGTGAAGCTTTTGTCATCAAGCATACCTGATTGTCAATCTGAACTTTGGACAAGTTGATGGTGTAGAGGTTTGTCTTTCGATGTCCACCCAAGAGTTTTGTGTCGTCTTCAGTACGAACTAAGCAACTCTTAGACTTGAAGTTGACCTCTAACCCTTTATCGCATAATTGACCTATGCTGAATAAGTTGTGCCCCAAACCTTCGACATAACTCACCTTACTGATCGTTATCTTGTCTTGAATGATGTCACCATATCCTAGAATAGGTGAAAGCTGATCGTTTCCAAATCTGACATTGCCACTGAATTTCTCTGTATAGTTAGACAATAAAGCTTTTTGCCCAGTCATATGCTTGGAACATCCACTATCCAAGTACCACATATGTCGGGTCTGCAAGGGAAATTAGGCAATAATTGATTTAGGTACCCATTTGAAAACAGGCCCTAACAGTTTAGTACAAGATTTTGGTATCCACTTAAAATTGGACCCTCTGTTCTTTTGAAAACTTTTACAAACATTTGATCTTGAAGAAAATACATGATAATATTCATACCAATCAGAAGAATTATGAGAATAAGAAAAATCATTTCTCTGATAAGAATAAGATGTAGTAGTAATAGGAGACAATTGAATCAATTGCTGTATTGAATATCTTTTGTAAGAAGTTACAAGGTTTTGATTAAAAGCAATTTGATCAATCACATCAGTATCACTACTAACTGTTCTATTACAATTATTATCAGAAACTGATTCTACTATCTCATCATCCCTCCTTTTTGGTCTCCATTCAGATTGAGCTTTCAACTTTTTCTTCCTTAAATCTGAAACATAAGAGATAGATGAATTAGGAAAAACAGATTTCAAAGATTGAGTTTTATTTTGTGTATCAGTGTTTTTCTGTTTCTGTAATCGCTGTTTCTTATGTTTCTTACCATGGGCATAGTAATCAGCAGTTACAGAAACTGATTTACCAACCTTAGTTGATGATTCAACAGTATTTACACCACTTGGTAACACTTTATCATTTTCAAGACAAGTAGAATGATCAGGAAGTTTAGAATGAATGTCAAACATATCAGATTCTTCCATGCACCCATCATCAAAATTAAAAGAATCATTTGCAGACTCAAATAAGTCATCGGAATTGTCAGAAAAAGTTTGAGATGCCTTAGAAACTGTAGAACACTTTGTAGATTTAGTTTGAAAAACAGTGTTCTTTCAAACTGTAGAAAATACATTTTGTTCTATATCAACCAAAAATTTTTCATCAGATAAAACATTTTCAAGCTCGACTATTTTGCTTTCAAGAATAGATGTAGGAACATAAACCTTTGCAATCACAGGTTTTGCCTTCATCTCAGAAGCGGAATAACTAACAAAATAGTCAGTTGAAATAACTCTTGGTGTTTTGGAAAGATAACTATCATTTAACTTTTCATAGTTAAACGGTAGTTGCATTTTCTTTTTATTCTTTCTATTTTCAGTTTCTTGGTCCTCAACTTCGTCTGGCAATTTGGTAATAAATTTGGGTTTTAAATGAGTATGTTTACCAGCACAAGTAAGAAAATCATAGTTATAAAGTGCCGGCTGTTTTCTGATGGCTTTCTTAAAATAACGGGGGTTTTCAAAACCAAGTCCCCATTTCTCTTTAATATCAGCCTCTTCATTAGGTGCATTGAGAAAAATGGTTTGATCTGTTTGACCTCTTGCATAAAGTTTTGCTTCCAGACCATTTACCTTCTTATTCAAATTCTTGTTTTCAACCTGCAGTTTATAAACAGTTAGTGCAGATTCATTTTTCTCAAACTCATATTTAGACACTTTACCTTCAAACTCAGAAATCTTCTTTTCAAAACAATCTACTTTAGATTTAGAATCAAAATTAGATTTGCGTAAAGAATCAATCAGATCTTTGTTTGAAATAACAGACGTATTAAGCTCAAAGATCTTCTTGTTCTTTTTAACAACTCTTTCTTTTTCCTTTTTCAGATTATTTTGTAAATTTTGTAGCTCAACCACCATGGTTTCCATTTTGGTAATAAAATCTTTTTCAGATAAGTTTAATACCTCATTAACTGCCTCATCATCTGAATCGTCATCCTTAACTTCTTTGCCCATGAGACAAATATGAGCTGTTTCTTCTTTCTTGTCATTCTCTTCTCCTTCTGAGTAATCCAGCCAAAACTCATCTTCAGCCATTAGAGCGACACCCGCTTCTTGTTGTCTTGCCAAAAGCAACTTGTTCTGATAGTACTGAGAGTTGCGAACTTTCGGCTTTCGACAATCTTTTGCAAAATGACCCATCTTGCTGCAATTGTAGCACTTGATTGATTCAGTTGCTGGCTTTTCAGCTGCTGTGTAATCATTCATAAATTTCTTCTTCTCAACTGATTGCTTCTCAACATATCTATCCTCTTCATGTCTCTTTCCTTCCACTTTCACTCGGTGCTCATGATTCTTTGAACTTGAAGAAGAATACCTTTGAGAATTTGATCCCGGCTTCTTGTAGAATTTCTTCTGAAAGGCACGGGTCAGCAACAACATAGCTTGTTTCAGACTTTCACCATCATCACTATCTGAAACAGAATCTGACTCAGAAGATGTAAGAACTTTCTTTTTTTTCTTCTCTTTCTTTTCTTTCTTCTTTTCTCCAGCTACTAAAGCAATCGGATCAGGAACTTTTTCTGCCTTCTTCTTCTCAGCTCTTTTCTCTTCAACCTCTTCTTCATTCTGCCTTAAGGTCTCAAATACCTCATGTAATGGAATTTCATTCAAATCCTTCATCTGCTTCATTCTTCTTGTATGCTTTTTCCATTCCGGACGTAAGATGCTTAGAAATTTAACATTGTTTTCCAACTGCTTCTTTTTGACTTTGTTCTTTGTCAACTCATTTAGAAGCAACACAAACCTCTCATAGGTATCTTCCAGACTCTCATTCTCCTTTGCTTTGAACTCTTCATAACTATTTATGCAGTTCGCCACTTTTATCTGGTTTTCGACCTTTGATCCCATCATCATCTTTTGCAACTGATCCCACATCTTCTTAGCATTGGCTTTATAACTGTCAATCTTGATGTAGATCTCATTTGGGTTGCTTTGAAGAAGTAGTGATCTCGCTTGTTTATCTGCTTTGTATCGACTTTTCTGCTCTTCAGAATATTGAGAAATATCCACTGTCACTGTTTTCATCTTTTGCTCTCTTTCCTCAGTTCCATCTTCACTATCAGAAGAGTCAACATCAGGTACTTGAACTGTTATTGGAACCATTGGACCTTCGGTGATAGACAGTAGAATATTCTCTCCATTTGAATGCCGATCTATGAAATCCAGGAATCTGTCTTTCCATTGCTCATATTCACCTTTGAATAAAACTGGAGGTTTCACATCAGTTCCAATTGAAAGTGCATCTTTGGAAGTCATCTTGTTTAACCTGTTTGAGAAATATATCAATAAGAAACTAGAACTGATCGTTAGTCCAAATGAAACAATCAAGAAAATACAGAAAACTTGAAATATAAAATCAGAAATTTTAATCACAAAAAGAACTATGTCCCCCTAGGCAGGCTTAGCACGGGGGTGTTACAATTTTGAAAATTTCTTAAAAAAAAAATTCTAATTCTTTTATGCTATGCGCGTCACTCTAGAAACGCATTCCTCAATTATGCGTGTCACTCTTTAACCGAATTCCTCCAATATGCGTGTCAGGTAGGAACCGCATTCCTTTACTTTGCGTGTCACAAGGGAACCGCATTCCTTTACTTTGCGTGTCACAAAGGAACCGTAACTTTCTGTTATGCGTGTCACTAAGCAAACGCATTACACAATACGCGTGTCAAGTTTCACCCGTATATCAAGCTTTCGAGAAGCAAACGCATTTCAACTTCGGACTTTGAATGACCCGCATTCCTCTGAAAAACTTTTATGAATGTTGATGAATGACCCGCACAATCCGATGATAGACCCGCATTATTCAAGAACAACCCGCATTCCTCTAAAAACGTCCAAATTTCACCAAAAACTTATTTCTGCCTAGAATTCCAACTTGAAACTTCGACAATTTGACCTTCTAAACAACTCGTACACAAAACTAACACTGATTTTTTCGATCAAAAACACAAAAATTACAATTCTGAATAAGAACAGTGTCAAGAACTCGTGTTTACAAAAATCACAAAAATTCGAAAATTCGAATTCATTACAGTGCAATAGACAAATCTTTCTATACAAACTCGATCGATTTCACTTTCCTAACAAAACCTAATCGATTACAACTCTAAAAACTCACTCAAACTCAGAATCAAATCTGGACACGATGAACAGTAAAAACGAACTTTCTTGAATTTCTTGATTTTTCTATTTGGATCTGCTCTGATACCAATTGATTGTTCCAAATTCTAGTTTCTAATAAAAGATTAATCAAACAAACAAGAATAAGAATCAAATACCTGTTTGATTAACTTCTCAATTTCAAGATTACAATATCTCTCTCTCTAGAACTCTCTCTAATGACCTCTCTTTCTCTCTCTAATTTTCTCTCTCTAGATGCAACTGAATATTCACTAATTAAGTTCGTACTTACAAATTACAAAGACAAAAACTATTTATACTAAAACCTAATACAAGGAAATTACAAAATACAAAATACATTGACTTATTACAAATAGACTTTGACTTTTAATGAGATTTGACTTTAGCAGCTTTGACTTTCTCAAGTTTGACCTTCATTATTCTTGATCTTGTATCCAACAGATTTATGCTCTAACATTACATTTATTGCATTTTACTTTGGGGAATACATGCTTTTGTGTACGTGTGTCATTCATTTGGAGTCATGTATTTTAGACTGTAATGCATTGGATCCATAGGCATGTAAATCGGTCATATGATAGAGAGAAGTCTTGATTTTCTCACCTTGGGGTTTATGACGTGTTAACATTGTTGTATCTCAGTTGTTTTGCGGAGAGGAACCTTTATGGGTTGTACTCCGGGACCTTGGGTTTAGTGTTTAATGTTCTAATTATTGTGCACGAGGTTTAGACATCATGAGTTATCAAGTAAGGAGCTGAGGCTCCACTCTTGAATGCTAGGGAGTAGGCACTAGGGGTCGAATGAGCACCCTGAGGATGAAACTCCATTAGAGAATGAACAGGAAATAGGATCGTGTATCTTTGAGGTGTAGCTCGACGAAGAAGGCAATAGAGGATACGATGTTTTTAGGACTTGGAATACAGTCCGATTGGAGGTGTAGCTCGACAGAGCAGGCAATACAGTTACGATCCGAATTGTAGTTCAATAACTTTGTGTTATGCCCCGTACAACGGAATCAGGTCTCCCCCGTCACCGGAAGGTGTTATTTTGGGTATTAAATTATGTCATTTTATTATCCATGTTTTTGGTGACGTTTTGCGTATATGGTTGTTATTCAAGACTTATGGGTTGAGTATTAAGCCCCGTCCGTGTTTTGGGTGTTTCGGGAAATAAAGTTTTTATCCGCACTTTTATAAATTGGGAGTTCATTTTTCTATTCACGTATTGGGTGAGTTTGGGGCTGAAGTGTTTTATGAAAGAATGTTTATGTTGGGTTACTTGTTTTTAAAGGTGTTTGCTATTGGAAAATGAATAGTTTAATATTTAAAGTAAATCCTTTTGAAAGATTATGATTTAAACTGCATTCTTTTCCTTTAACAAATATATTTGTTTCATGATGAAAACTCTTGAACTCATTAGGCGTTAGCCTAACCTCTTTATTTTTCGGCATGTGCATCAGGTTTGGTTGAGAATTGTTGCCAGCGACTTCGTGGTTAGATGAGTGCTAGTCCTGCACGAGAAAGAGTAGCTTGGTGAAGCCTTCTGCACTTCTGGAGATAGCAACTATCATTGGGTTTTAGTAACACCCGACTTTGATTAGTCTTTATACAAGACTTGACCTATTATTTGTTGTAGTTAAATCTAGTATTCTTTGTGAGGTGACTCAAGTGATGATTTGTAGAATAGATTTTATCCTTATTTGATGTATAATAGAAAGTTTTAAATTAGTTGCTCTTTCCAAATTTGAGGGTGTTACAAGTTGGTATCTGAGCTTAAGTTTGAGAGAATTAGGTATTGATTTTGGATTCCTAGACTCAAACTAGCATTCTTGTAAGTGATTGAAAGTGAAGTTGCGCCATTAGGCACTTTAAGATATGACATTTTTGGGGTTGATAGAGTCGCTAGAAACGGGAAACTAGTCGAGGATAACAAGGATGAACATGTACGGTACGTTCATAATGGCACCTGGTCAATGTTATGGTAATCCTGGATGTTACATTTGTATGCTTGAACTGCCTTGGTATGATGATCGTTGGGGTAGTGAGAAAGTTTCTAAGCGAGTAGCCGATAGGAGAGTTGATGGTAATAACATTGTCATATTGGAGTGATTGTTAAGCACGACGCATACATTAAGTTGACCATTTTGGGTCAGAGTTGTTGGTTGAATTAGGACCATAGGCTTATTGAATTGACTTTATTTCAAGAAGAAATTGTAAGTTAACTAAATTAGTGTGATCATTGCTTTAAGATATTTGAGCACCCGGATGACGATAGTGTGCCTAGGAAATTGAGAAGCATGGTTCTAGGATGTTGAGTGCCAACCAAAATTCATGCACGAAATTTATTTCTGAAATGAGTTTGCATCAGTTATTTCTCATGTTTCCCAAATCGAAAGGTGAAATATATTATGAAACTTTGGAAAAATGTTTAGCATGCATCGGATTTTAAACCGCGAGTTTAGGCATGCATGAAATTGTTCTATTGCATGTCGTTGCCAATTTTTATTGAAAATCCCTTCATCCCCGTTTCGTCTCTAACGCTATTTTCGGATATTGTAACATCCGTGTTTTAATGTTATTTGGAGTGTTGGGCAAGTAACGGTGAAATTTTAAACTTGACATTGGATCTCCTCCATGTATGTTAAGGTTTTAAAGGAAAAGTTATTCCCTTGTTCTTGCGTCTGAGTTTTCTTGGGAATTTTAGTTTGTACGAGTTGTGTTGAGTTTTATAGGGTATTATTTTACGATGTTTTTCGACGCGTGAGTGAACTTTGAAATGCGTGAGTTTAATTATGTTGCGTGTAAATTTACGAGTTTATTAAGCGTTGTGTCTCATACAAGTTTTGTTGAAAAGTGTCAATTTACTTTGCATTGCGATAAAAAGGGAAAATTCTTGGAATTATGACATTTTAGTCATAACTTCGTCTTATGATTTTATGTGGGAAACGAGGACTTTGGCACTGCTTGACTTTAGCGATAATGAGTTTTATGAAAATTCAGTTGGGTCTTGTGGAGTTTTGTTTTACGACATTTGTGTCGCATAATTGAATTTTGAAACACGTATAATGAATTATTGGGTGCTTAACTATCGAGTTGTTGTTTAACATTATTGTCTCATGCGGATTTTGCACGTGTCATTTCGCAACCGCACGAGGCATCTTGATGGTTTTTATATTGCATAGTTGTGCTTTTGGGTTTATACAAGGGTATACCTTGTTGAACATTTGCTTTGAACATGCATATTTAGGTTGTTGGGTCTTATTGTCATTACGTCGCGCGATGCATTTTATTGGCCTATTGGTATGATTTTCATGGTAGCCTCTATTTTGGAGCAAATAGTGTCTTGTTTGTGCAACTTAAATGTTTGAAGTCGACTTAAATAATTTTATGTATCGACCAAATCGCATGCATTTATCGTTTTACTAAGTTTGAGAAATGAACCAACGTATGGGAAGTTTGTTGAGAATTTTATTTTATGACATTTTATGGTAAAAAAGGAGGCTTTGGATCTTGAAGTCGTGAAGTTCTTCTTTTGGGAGTTTGTACGAACTTATATTGTGCATTGTTTTGGACATAAAATTATTTTCTACGTTCATAGCATAGATTAATGCATGGTAGGACCATAGGGGTCCATTTGAAAAGTTGTTGCATCTCTTTTATTATTGTCATTATTAGCGTGATTAATGACCAAATGCTTTTGAAATGGTTTTATATGTGTGGCGTTTGTTGCCACTTTGCGAAACTATCGATTAAACGATAGTGGATTCTACTCGTACGATTAATTGTTATGAAGCTTTTGCGTTTAAAAGTTTTATAAAATTCCAAATTGGCATATTAATCTGAAAACCTTGAACTCGTTAGGGCTATAGATTTAAACCCCATTGTGAAAGGACTTGTAATAAGGGACTAGAGGAGCCTTTGGAAATCGAAGCATCGGACAATCTGACTTGTAGCCAGTTTTGAGTTATGGAGTTCGGCCTTATAAGTGGGTTCACGCATGTGTAATTATTGAGGTGTCAGATTTATGTTCTCTACCAGTTACTTAAGTGATGATCTTTCCACTTCGGTAGATCTTTGGGTTAAAGCTTTGGGTGGTTGATTGTTTGTGGTTGGATTTGATTTGATGGGTTGCTTGTTTGCTTGACATCATGTTATGTGTTGGGGTGTATCACTTTAATGAGCCTTTGGGGATGAAGGAAACTTTCTGGCTCGTCTGTTAGAGATGTAAGAGTGGAACTTTAGTGCCATGTTAGGTGTCAACTTTAAATTCGGCAATACAATTCTGGAATGGAATATTTAGCGGTAAACCCACGTTTGTGGTATAGACGTTTTGAAGATAAGTGTCGACGTTCGATGTTGAGGGTAATAACCGTTGGAGTGCCTCAAGACATTTCCGATAAATCATGTTTGTTTGCAGTCTAAGTGGTAACTTTAAGGATATCGAACGATAGTAATTAAGCATCGATGATTAAGATTTTTTTTTGATATGGTAAAGGTTTATATCTACTAGATGATTGATGGCTATGTACAGTTTGGGAGTTGCGAAATCACCGGATTTGAATAAACCGACCCCGTGGAGAGCGCATTGGTATGTCCTTGGAAGGAACGCCTTACCAATAGCAAGGATAAATTATTAATGTATTTTGGGAATTCTTTGGGTCGAGTGTTGATTGATGAATACGGATCCATAATCGTGTTGAGCTGGTACGGATTTTTCAGAAAGAGGTTGAGGTCACAAACTACCCTTGAGGTAGTACGTGTCACCCAGGTTGGGAGACAACCGTAGTCTTGTGGTTAAAGGCTACTCTAGTAAGTTAAGCGTTCACTCATATATAAGTGTAATGTGCCCAAGGGGACGGTTGTCGTGAGTATCAGCATAAGGTTTATGGTGGTCGTTCTGGCAAGTGGATTAGAGATAACATAATATGCGGACAATGTTAAATGCTAATTCATATTTCGAGGATGAAATCTCTTTTAAGGTTGGGAGGATTGTAACACCCGTAATTTTCGGTAAGTAAAGGTCACCCGGACGTTTTTACAAATTGGAAATGGTGGGATTTATGTTAGGAAATCATTAATTAAAAGTCCCTAAGAGGATCGGGAGTGTTGGCGTTGAAGAAGTCGTCTTTCAGGGCTTGGAAATAGTCCGACTACAATGCCCGACGACTATGACAATGTCATAGTTGCACGGTCATAGTCGCACAAATTGGAACGCCCACGGTACACTTGGTGCGACTATGACACGCGACAATGACCGTGTCATAGTCGCGTGTCAATGTGGCACAAAGTGTGCGACTATGACACACGACAATGACCGTGTCATAGTCGCTTGTCATTGTAGCACCAGGGGGAGGACCTGCTGATAAAAATCGGATTTCAGCCCTTTTCTTCATTATTCACTTTCCTCTTCTTCCCAAACTCTCTCTAGAACAAACCTAAATTATATGTGGAGATTTTGGGTCATCTTTGGCTCAAATCCTTGGGTATTATGGAGGTAAACCATCATCGAGTGTTAGATTGGATGCTATGACCAAGAGTTCACCATCTCCATCTTCATCTTCAACCTGAAGCTCTATTTTTGGGTTTTCTAGGTTTTCACCAAAACCTATGTGGTAAGTTTATCCTCTCTATTTCTAAACCTTATTATAAGATATAAATACTCCATTGATGATTTTATAGTGAATGGATCCTCCAATTTCGGTTTGGAAGATTTTGGGGGATTTAGGTCAAAAATTAGGGTTTTGGCCAAAATGGAGTTTTTGATGTAAAATGTTTAGGGATCGATTCTAAATGGTTTATTAAGTATATTTATGGTTGAAACTTGTGAATCTAGGTTTTCGAAAGTTTTGCCTTGAAGATTCAATTTATTTAAAGGAGCTCAAGTTGGGGAAAAATCTAGATTTAGCCTAAATCTAGCAAGGTGGGTTCAAGTTGATTTGTGAAAACGGAGTACATGCCAAAATGTCAAGTTTTAAATGTTTATATGTTTACATGAAAATATCAACTGTTGTATTATCTGATGAGTCTGGATTATTTGAAGAGTTTACCTTTATAAATTTGGTAAAACACTCACATTGGGGATTTAGGACATTTTGACAAATAAATCTCAAGTATTTATGTTTTTAATGAGTTATTTTGTGGAAGTAGGTGTTTTGAGTATAAATGTAAATGTATTTTGGAAAAATGATTGATTTTTGTGTTATGGGACGCTTTTGAAAAAATAAACGGTAGACACTCATTGAGAAAAATGATATGTCCTAATCTAAATTGTGTTGGAGTTATTCATGTATTTTGGAGCATGTGTTTGAATAAATGTCGGTCGATTGTTTTTTACTACATTATGTGGATTTTAACATATGGTCGTTTGATTTTGGGTTCAAAGCTCGGTTTTTGTCGGTGTCGGGTCTTGAGGACATTAATCCGGCTTTAATATCTTAAAGTGGGGCTTTGGGTGTGAGTTGCATTTATTGCATTTTACTTTAGGGAATACATGCTTTTGTGTGCGTGTGTCATTCATTTGGAGTCATGTATTTTAGACTGTAATGCATTGGATCCATAGGCATGTAAGTCGGTCATATGATAGTGAGAAGTCTTAATTTTCTCACCTTGGGGTTTATGTCATGTTGACATTGTTGTATCTCGGTTGTTTTGCGGAGATGAACCTTTATGGGTTGTACTCTGGGACCTTGGGCTCGGTGTTTGATGTTCTAATTCTTGTGCACGAGGGTTAGACATCATGAGTTATCAAGTAAGGAGCCGAGGCTCATCTCTTGAATGGTAGGGAGTAGGCACTAGGGGTCGAATAAGCACCCTGAGGATGAAACTCCACTAGAGAATGAACAGGCAATAGGATCGCGTATCTTTGAGGTGTAGATCGACGGAGCAAGCAATAGAGAATACGGTGTTTTTAGGACATGGAATACAGTCCGACTGGAGATGTAGCTCGGCAGAGCAGGCAATACAATTACGATCCGAGTTGTAGTTCAATAACGTGGCTATATGGCTTAACTTTGTGTTCCGCCCTGTACAATGGAATCGGGTATCCCCCGTCACCGGAAGGTGTTATTTTGGGTATTAAATTGTGTCATTTTATTATCAATGTTTTCGGTGACGTTTTGCGTATTATGGTTGAGTATTATGCCCCGCCCGTGTTTTGGGTGTTAAGGAAATAAAGTTTTTATCCGCACTTTTATAAATTGGGAGTTCATTTTTCTATTCACGTATTGGGTGAGTTTGGGGCTGAAGTGTTTTACGAAAGAATGTTTATGTTGGGTTACTTGTTTTTAAAGGTGTGTGCTATTGGAAAACGATTCATTTAATATTTAAAGTAAATCCTTTTGAAAGATTATGATTTAAACTGCATTTTTTCCTTTAACGAATATATTTGTTTCATGATGAAAACTCTTGAACTCACTAGGCGTTAGCCTAACCTCTTTATTTGTCGGCATGTGTATCAGGTTTGTTTAAGGATTGTTACCAGCGACTTCGTGGTTAGATGAGTGCTAGTCCTGCACGAGAGAGAGTAGCTTGGTGAAGCCTTCTGCACTTTTGGAGATAGCAATTGTCATTGGGTTATAGTAACACCCGACTTTGATTAGTCTTTATACAAGACTTGACCTATTATTTGTTGTAGTTAAATCTAGTATTCTTTGTGAGGTGACTCAAGTGATGATTTGTAGAATAGATTTTATCCTTATTAGATGTATAATTGAATGTTTTAAATTAGTTGCTCTTTCCAAATTTGAGGGTGTTACAGTAGCTATTCGATTCATAATGTCCATAATTTAATCAATACTTACCTCATCATTTTTAGTGTTGGTCCTTACTTGATCAAACCCACAATTTCATAATGTCTTTCGTCAACCTTTTGTAGATGTTTCCTTAAAAGAGTTGACCCCCAAACTCCTTCCTTTTGCGCTTTAGTCCTTTAGTAGGATTTAGACAACATGTATTTGTGAGGTTACTCTTTGATGCAATAGTATTTAGGAGGTTACCCTTTGGTGCAATAGTATTTGGGAGGTTACCCTTTGGTGCAATAGTATTTGGGAGGTTACTCTTTGGTGCAATAGTACCTCTAACATCTTCTATAAAACCTTGCCAAAATCCAGCTTGTTGATCATCTAGACTTTCCAATCTATTAGAATATTGAGAACAATCATTATAAGCATCATCAATCCCACCTTCTTTATCTTGAATCCCACCTTCTTTATCTTGAATATCATCCACTTGACTAACCGATTGATCAACAACCTCTGGAGTTAATAAGGGTGCTAAACAACTCTCCCCTATTGCCATGTCATCTTCGAACAAATGATCCCACTTTTCTTTAACTAGTGGAGAAAGTCCCTTAAATCAAAACTTTTTGGCTTCATGTATCTCCTAAATCATAATATAATAAGATAGTGTAATTTATATATCAATTAAAAGAGTAATAATATGATTAAAAATACTTAAGTAATACCTTTAGCTTTTTCCCCCATTCATCCGAACAATCAAGCTTCCAGGTTGGACATTCCAACCTAAACCGGTTTCTCCACTTTTTAAATATTTCCACAGACGCCAATTTTTTTCATTGCATCCTATTTAATTTTCAAGCTTTTGAGGTGACATTTTTTTTATCAATTTTGTCCGTAAATTGATCTTGTATATCGTACCAACTAAAAGTTCGACCACGTCCATTCTTGGCGAAAAAATTGCTACATACATCATAAAAGATCACATTTGTTGCTCCAGCTAATAGGTATCCCATCAACATCATTCTTAGCAGACATATTTCACCCCTATATTGAACAAAAAAACATATTTGAGAATAAGTTGATCAGTAAGAAAATAGGGTACAAGCTTAGTGCTACCAAGTACCAACTGTTAATTTTAATGTGCTTATCAGTTTTCTTTCATAAAGTTTGAGGCCTATATAAACTTTTAGGCAATAACTTCAATCCATTCAACTAGGAAAAGTCAAATTGTATTTCAATTCTTGAAATTGTTATAGGGAGAACGCCCAACTCTCAATGTAATAAACGTAAAATAAATCTTTTGGTAAAAATAATTCATAATCTAATAGGTAATATATCTAGGAAAAGGTGAAGTTACCTAAAATAATTCATAGTCCTCTATGCTAACATTATGTGTTGTTATTCTTTTTAGCTCGAATAGTACGACCTTGGGCTAGATTTATCATTTATCGAAAAAGGGGAATTGAAAATCCCAACGAACACATGGGCATGGTATAACACACACCAAACGTTGCAAGAAGACTTGTAAAACTAGGCCCCAATCAGGAAATATTATAATGCGTAGCTACTAAACATATTTAGCCCAATGAAAACTCACAAGTGCTGAGAGGATGAAATCCACAAAGCAAAAACCGAAAACCCTGAGAGTTAAAGTCAAGCAATATATGCTCCAATTCCATCAGCATCAACTCAAGAGAAAGGAAACACAGAAGCTCTAGGAAAGGGAATCCATGGAAGTGAAAAACTTAAACAACTGCCACTTATCAGCCTCACAAGACAATGCATCAACTACCTGATTTGTTTCTTCGCAAGCAGGTGTATTAGAAAGATTATTAGGCGCATTGAAAAAATATTTGTGAACCATAAACATATACTTGAAAGAGTGCTCTGGTGTGTCTTTATACTAGTTACCTACACATGTATGCCTTATAAGCCTACAACTTTGGTGGGTTTGTCAGAACCTTTAGTTATTTGTTATTCTTATCAGAATTTTCGATTTATGGTCCATATTTAACGAATCTCTTCTCTTTTGTTTAAATCATTATACTGACTAGATACACTCATACACATTGATTATTATAAAGGTATTGACTATAGCAATGAAGAAAACATAAAAGATTTTCTCTTTGTGGCATTTCATCAAACACTTTAGAAGCAACATATAGATTTGAGAAACAACTCAAGAAAATATAGAATGAAACAAAGTTTGGATAATGCTTATCATAAAGTTTGGAAAAATCATGTCTTCACAAAAATATAGAATGAAACAAGTTGTTTGGATGGAGAACAACTCAACAAATATTTGAGAAACAACTCAAGAAAATATAGAATGAAACAAATATTACCTTTTAATTGCACATTTGAGGAAGGATCGATTTGTCATGTTCTTAAGGAATCGGTTTGTGAAGAAATGATTTGTCTTGTTCTTGAGGAAGGATTGACATGAAGAAATAGGTTTGTTGAGCTTTGTCTGGGGTTTTTGTAACACCCTCAAATTTGGAAAGAACAACTAATTAAAAATTTCGCCATTACACCAAGTAAAAGATAAAACTTCTTCCTATAAGTCAAAGACTTGATATACCTCCAAATAAAATTCTACATTTAACCTTATCAATTATAAACTTCAGTCTTATACAATGACTAAACCAAAGTCGATTGTTACTTAACCCAAATACAAGTTGCTAATCCCATAAGATGCGGAAGACTTCACCAAGCTACTATCTTCAATTTTCGAGCACACAACTAGCACTCATCTCTTCACAGTGTCACTAGAACTATTCCCAACCGGAACCTGTTGCACATGCCGATAAATAAAAAGGTTAGGGTAACGCCTAGTGAGTTCAAAACTTTTCAACATGAATAAATATGTCGCAAAAGGAAAGAATGCAACTTAAATCATAATCTTTCAAGACATTTTACTTTAAATATGAAAACGACTCATTTCCAATAATATGCAAGATTTAAAGATGGACGTCCAATACAAAACATACTTTGATGAGGTGATACAATCTAAAACTCACTCAAAACGTGAATGGAAATCGAACTCCCAATTTATGAAAACGCGGATAAAACTTTATATACCGAAACACCCAAAACACAGGCGGAGCATAATACTCAACCCATAGATCATGGATAATAATCCATATATACAAAACGTCACCGAAAACATGGATACTAAAACTCAATACCCAAAACAACACCTTTCGGTGACGGGGGATACCCGAATTCTATCGAATGTGGCGGGCACACAAAGTTAAGCCACTTATCAATATTCTCGAGCTTCACATAGAGTCATGAATCCCCGTATACGGCTCCCAACCGAGCTACCACCGTAAGATACACAAATGACCCTAGTGTTTACTCGACCTCTAGATAAGTGTCACCACAAAAGCCACAAGTCCCCGTATCCGGCTCACCATGGGCACCACCGCAAGACTTAGCTCCGCATACGGCTCTACAGAGCACCACCACAAGCTTACATAAAAACATGACTTAGGGACCACTCATTAGACTTCAAATGCGGACACTAAAATTCCACGATGAATAAACCGACTGCATTCAAAACATTTAACTCTCAAATAAGATGCAACTAAGTACACCATACGTCAAAGGCTCCTTATCGAGCTACTGAAACCGAACAATCACTCCAAATACTCATATGAGTATAAATCAAGCCCCAAAGGCACAATAAACGTTTGGCCAAAATACGCGAGCCAATATGGTTACATAAACCAAACCACATCTTTTCCCAAAATCTTTGTCTCTCAAATCACAAGTGGCCTTTGGCCCAAAACCCAAAAAGGTTTACAATTTCTAAAGTATTTCCAAGGTTGGGAATGACTAAAATCAAATGACTCACACGTTCGTATTTTCAAAACATCTCATTACATAAACGATGCATATTTCCAACAATCACTAATAGTGCATTTTGACCAAATAATCTCCATTTATGCAATAAATCATCAAAACGCTTTCATTTATGACTTATTTATCACAATGCCCAAAAATCCCAAATGTGGGTGTTTTACAAGGTTTATAAAGCCAAACACCTCAAATAATCAAAACCCACCAAATAACTCAACAAGTGACATGTAAAATACATAAAAACTTTGAAATGGACATTTAGGCATGTACAACGTTTTCACAAATCAACTTGAACTCACCTTGCTAGGTTAACTTAAACCTAGGTTTCAAATCCAACAATTAGCCTCCAATAGTGCAGATTCCACCATTTTCAAGTCATCACCAACAATAAGCTAGGGTTTCCAAATAACCCATTTATTCAAGTCTAGAATAAACCATCAACAAGTAAAACCTTTAGATCTACAAAGATCCTTATACTAAAGCTTGGAATATTCAAGGAAACTTACAACTTCAAGATATTGAAACTCTCCACCAAATCTATCCAAGGAAACCATCCAACTCTTCAAACCGAGCTTCCAAATACCGAACCCTTATGGTTCATTAGGATAAATCCACCAAGGGTGCTCCAAATCTGAGATAAGAGTTCCCAAAAATCGCACCAATGGAGAGAAATGGAGAGTGTGGGAGTAAGAATGAGAGAAACCCTAAAAATTGGGTTTAAGTCGACCAGATCGTACCTGCGGCCTTGGTCGGGATCTCAAATCGCGGGCTAAGACGTGCGTGTTCCTGAACCGCGGATCATAGTGAATTACGCGGGCCTACCCGCGGTTTGAGGCCACGGGCCAAGCCACACATGTCGCCTGATGCGCCTTCTCACCCCTCGTGTTAAACCATTCCCTGACCATTTCTCTCGGTCGTTCCCTGACTGTTTCCTTGGCTGGTCATTGACCGATCTCTATGAAATTACGGGTGTTAAAATCCTCCCAACCTTAAAGGATATTTTGTCCTTGAAATCTAGCACCGACCAAACACCCGATGATATATTTAATAGGGTTAATTGATTTTCCATATTTCCGTCCTCCCTTGTAACTAAACCTCGACTCAAGGATTCTCCTGACATTGATATCTTACCATTTCCTTTTTCAGAGAGCACAAGAGATGCAAAAGATGTACATGACAGTTCAAATGTCGCTGATCCCAGAAAACTAGTCCGACAGATGGCTTTTCACCAACTCACTTTGAAGAAACTAACAATTATACAATGGGGAATTTAGACGATATCATTTCCACAAAACGACTGGTTCCCTATCCAAAAGGGATGCCTCAATAGTATTCTACCTCATATATGAAATCGAGTACATCCCATTTAAGATTGTTACTAACGAGCCGCCACAAAACTGATTTAAACGTTCGATATACATTACTGATGACGGAATGAACATTGAGTCCTTATTTAATCATTTTCCTAACAATAAGATCTCGGTTGCCTCCCAACCTTAGGTTGTGCATATTACCTCAAGAATAAGCTACGACCTTAACTATTTCCCCCATGGGTATCCTAAAGCGAACTTTACCTTTAAATATTTCCAACCGTCCCTCATCGAATTACGTTACCCTATTTTCCTGCCTTCAAGAATACAACAACCTTTGTAGAAAGAGTACAACCATAGATTGACCATACTCCTTTCAAATCCGAGTACCCATAACTGTTAGTACATAAATATGTTGGATCCAAGATCATGAAGATAAAAATCAAAGTCAATGCTCAAGTCAAAGACTCTTATTACAAAAGTCAAAGTCTTTGTAATAAGTCAAAGTGATTGTGTTGTTGGTATTGTCTTTGTATTACCTATAGGTATAAATATCTTTTATTCCTTTGTAATAGGAGTAGCACCAATCAGAGAGTTATTCTAGAGAGAGAATATTCTTGAGAGAGCATTTGTAAACAGATTGCATCTGTGAATTGAGAACTTAATCATATGACATCTTGAATCGATTTCTTGTTGTAAATCTTTACCTAATTGCATAAACTCGGACACACAATTGGTATAGAACAAATTCGATTGAAAATCAACAAAATGACTTCGTATCTCTGTTTCACTGTGGCTTAATCAATTTTCGGTTTATGTAATGTAATTGTTTGAAATTTCAATTGTATGTTGATCGATTAGTGTTTTAGACAAGGTTTGTATTGATTTGTAACTCAATAACACTTTAATTGTCGATTGATTTTGAGTTTTTTTTCTGAATTTTGAATACACGATTCAAACACACTATATCAAGATCAAAATGTATAGGTGAGTTGATTTGAGTGTGTGATCCCAGTTTACTAGCATACAATTAATCACATATTAACAAGAACAAGTTTATTGATCTAATCACAAAACTACAATGAAGTCAGAGATCTCACAAGTGCCACTGATCTCACGTTGAATGCTATACGAATTCTCTCTGTGTTCTCTTTGAATGTGTGTGTGACTTAATGGTTACAAAGGGAACAACAACTGTTTATACTAAGTCAACCTTCAACCTTAGTTGACTTTACATCACAAATCCTCAAACTATACAAAATTTACACATTTGACCCACTATTTTAATCTTGAATACAATATAGCTTCAACAATCTCCCCCTTTGGATTCAAGATTAAATTTTTTTTGACAATAATCTTCAGGTCTTCTTATCTTCGGAAACATCTTCAACAAATAATCTTTTTCAACTGTTAAACTTGGAATCTTTGACAATCTCCACAAACTTTGCATCTTCAAAACTTTGTCTCTTTGCTTAGTCTTCAATGTATGACACTTTAAACGATTATCCCCCTTTGGATTAGCTTTTGGTAGCTTTGAATAGTCAACATTTTCTTCAAACACTGGCTTTGATGTAGCTTTCAGATTTATCTCTTTCTTTGAAACAATCAACCATCTGACTTTTCTTTCTCAATCTTGTACTTTCCACTTTGAAACTTATTTGACTTTAAAATCTCGAACTATCTCCCATTTCTGATATGATCAACTTTCATCTGACTTGAACTTTGAAACTTCTCCCCTTTTTTCATTAATTTTGAAAATCAGAATCATCAAAACTATTCAATGTCAGCTTTGTCTTTGATTGATCTCCCCCAAATAATCAAATCAACACAGTCTCCATGAATAACAATCTCCTCCAACTGATCTGATATGTTTCCGTCAATTCATGAATATATTCATCCGAATCTTTTCAAATTCAGACAAGTTGTGAGTGGTAACCCTGAATCAACAGATGAAACAGTTAAAGTGCCTGTACGTAACACGAAGTTACTTAGTACAACGGATGTACTGTATAAGGAGCTTGGGTAATGTTCACTCCCCAGGACTTCCATTCAATCATCGAAAAACACAAGGTTAATCTATGAATGTTCTGACAGAAAAATAGATTTTCTGTGTGCTCGTGCTTGTGTTATGAAAGAATTAGCACAATGATTGCTTTATCAGGCTCAAATATGTAAACCATTGAGACAACAACAATTATACATAGACTCAATGTTCATGAGAAAGGGTTGAAGGTGGGGCAACTTTCCTTCTTTTTCAATATGAGTATCTTCCGAGTGAAGAACCAATAGAGTATGTACTGCTTCCCCATAAAATGTGAAACATTCTCTTTTTAAGAAAAGAATGAGTAGCTGGTGGGGTTTTAATGCAAGAGTTGGCATGGGCTAGTTGCCTATTTGAATGAAGGTCACGAAAAAGTGTGAACCAACAGATTATGTGGCTGCCCGGCTCAGAAAAAGTTTGGTGCAAAGTTTGATATTCTTTTACTCTGTTCTCACACCCTCTTTCTTTTAATCTTTTGAGCTCACTTCTAACCAATCTCTCTTTTCCATTTTACCTCATCACATACCAACACTCAATTCTTTTGACCTCTCCCCCCTCAATCACTTTTAAGGATTACTTCCGGGGTAGGAAACACAGGTTAACGTGAATCCATGGAAGTTATTTTAAGCACTCACACTGAGTCCCATGTATTATGTCCTAAACGAATGTGTTGCTCAATGATTATCTTGACATTTAATCACACAAAATCATAGTCAATGTATATATTCTCATTAAAGATAAGAATGAAATTTGAGCATTTTAAACATTTAAGATCTCTCAAAATAGTAAAGTGAATGAATGAAATGAAATCAATAAAAATGTTTTGAGAATCTGACGATGATTTAATGAGATCAAATTATCATGAAGAAAAAATAATAAGGGATATCAAAGACGTAAGATATTTATATGAACAAAATATAAACATATTATCAATGAAAGCACATATAATGAGAAATGACGTCTGATCTCAAACAAATTAGAATAACAAGCGGGAGTATTACCATAGAAAGATTTATCATTTTGATAAATGGTAATAACAAAGTCAAGACAAATGTGCTGAACCGATGTGTGTAGGAATACTTGACAGTATATGACAAGATAATACACAAGTATTGATCTTTTGGAAACACACGGTCAGTTAGTCATTAAAGTATCCAAACAAAACCATTTTAAAAAAAAATCACACTTCTCAATTCATGAAAACATTTTAAGAATGCGAAGTGATTTGAACATTTTTATCCAAAAATGATTTTCACAAGCAAAAGTTGTTCATCTATCAACAAGTGATAAATATTAAGATATAGAACAATATACCTGTAGTCTCCCCCTGAAATGAATATGATCATTTAAGCATCCTTGACAAAAACTTCAGATATTCTCCCCCCTCAATATCTGTAAAAAATCAATTTATCAGAAAAATATGACAATTAAAGTATAAGTATCTTCTCCCCTAAAAGATATGACAGTTTAATCCTCAGTAACTCCCCCTCGAAAGAAAAACTCCTTGAAATAATGTTATCTAATCAGCATCCTTCAGAAGAAAAAACATTGAGGGTCGGGTTCTGAACTTAAGTATTTAGAAGCCATTATTATGTATTCTCCGGTCAGAATAGTAATATTCAGTTTTACCATTTAAGAACGGGTTCTGATCTGATGTAATCAGGAACCATAGTTCTTTGACTTTGAAGTCCGAGTCCTGAGCTGATTTACTCAGAAGTCTTTGTTCTTCTCCCCTTAATCTTTAGATGCCTGCAACACAGATTTAGCTTTTGGTACCCATTGGTATTTGTGTCCTGGTTTGTTAGTTATAGTTCTATTAGGAGAGATATAATAAGAACCATACCATCTATTTTCATAATTTTTGTTTACAAAATAATTTGAACCACAATAGGAACAACTAATTTTCTTTTTTGCTAACCTGATCAGTTGATTTACAGTATAAACAATATCAGGTTTGCCAAAAGGTTTACCTTTAGGAGCACTGTTCCTTTTAGCATTTGATGTATGTACAAATGATTTTTGTTCCTTCTTCTGCTCCGAGGAACCTTTCACTATCCAAATCCACTTTTCTTTTTCTTTTTCTTTTTCATCTTTCCTTCTCCAAAATCTTTTCTGCTGAGATTTGTTCTTCTTGATGTTACCTGAACCATCAACATGTTTATCATAGAAAATATTAGAAGGATGAATCTGATATTTAGATTTAGAAGTAAGACTATCATCTAAATCAAATAAAGGATTATTAGAAACATTTGTAAAACGTGAACTTAAAGCTGCTTTGAATGAACATTCCGACTCAGCTAGATCATCTCTTGGTGATGGGATAATTGATTCTGGAGTCTTTGACTCAGTCAGCTTCACCTTGAACATGATCTCTTCAAGTTATTTTATCTTTCAAGACAAACTGTTTCTTTCCTTTGAAATCAAATCAAACTTCTGTTGCAGTTCAGACTTCGTCTTCTTTTCCTTCAGAATAGTTGATGACAACTCAGATAATTTCTTTGTAAGCTTCTCTATCTCAGTCTCAAACACTTTCTTTTCCTCTTCAAAGTCTTTCTTTGTACACTTTTGCCCAACTTTTTTTTCTCTTTTTCAAACTTATCTCTCTCCAAGATGATTACTTTCTCGAAATCTGATACTTGTTGAGAAAGCTTCATACATTTAAGCTCCACTGATTTCTTCTCTTCAAAAGCTTTTCTTGAAAATTCTGAAAACTTTTGAGCAAAAGCTTTTCTTTCTTTCTCAAAATCAAATCTTTCTTTCTTCTCTTTCTTCATTTGATCTTCTAATTCAGAAATTTTCTTTTTCAGCTCAACATTATCTTTCTCCAATTCCTTTCTTTTCTTCTCAACCTTCTTCATATCCTCTTTGTCTCTTGAGTTGTCATTTTCTTTCATCATATTAATTTCAACCTCAAGACTGAATACCTTGTCTTTCAACTAATCTCTTTCAGCGAAAATTTGAGAATTTATCTTTTTAAGCCCATCACAAGTTTCACTAGAAATGTTTGCTCTTCTCCTAAGATCTTCAATCTCTTTTTGCATTAACTCCTTCTTTGACCATGTAGTATTTGCATTTAGGCTTTCAAACTTTTTCAGCTTTGTTTGCAGATTAGAAATCGCTTTTTATTTTGATTCAATAATTCTTGCAAAATTAATTTTGGAGTTAGCTACACAGTTTGAGCAAATGACATCCTCTAAAACTTTAGGATTATCTTTCAACTTAATGATCTGAGCTTGAAGACATGAATTCTGAATTTTCAAGTCCTTGTTCTCAGTTTCGAGTGCTGGAATCTCTGGCATATAAGCTAAAGCGCAATCTCTCTTTGTTAGAACTGTATTACCCTTCTCATCAATGTATGGCATCTTGAAATCTGTTAAAAATATATGCTAGAAATAATCGTTAACCCAACAAATTGAGATACTAAAAGCAATACTTAAAAATTTTCAGAAAAGGAGATTTCCAAAAACTTCCAAGTATAGAATTCGTATGGCTCTATTCAAAGAGCAATTCACTTGAACATTGAAGCAATTCGCATGAAATGATGACATAATTCGTATATGATCAAGAATTCATATAGAAAGATTTAAAAATCGCACAAGTTCTCAATTCACACAAGAGAAACACTCAACCAATCACAGTTTGCATGAGCCTTTATGCGAATTCTTAGAATTCGTATATAGGTTTATGCGAATTCCTTACAATTCGTATGAGTAGAGATGTTAATTCTGTCCTTGAAAAATTTAGATATTCGCACCTCATACGAATTCTGAACTTAAGAAAAAGTTTGAAAATCCATGCGAAATCCTTTAGAATTCGTATGAAAGTCTGTGCGAAATCCCACAATTCATACCACACAGACGTGTGAATTCTACACAATTCACATCACACTGATGTGTGAATTCTTAACTTTTCGTATATCAAGGTATATGAATTCTGGACTTATCAAAATTTCAATTATCTTTTATACGAATTCTCACTATTCGCACAACTCAAATGTACGAATTCTGCACTTAAACGAATTTTGAAGAAATTTATGCGAATTCTCTCAATAAAATTCAATTATGCGAGTTGTTCATACGAAAAGAATGAATCCTACGAGTTCTTGAAGTTTCGGTCCTAAAAATCACTTTCTAGTCCAAAATTCCAATTAATTCTTCGATCCAGAGGCTGTAACTTCACAAAGATAATCAGATTAGTACATAGAACAATCCAATTCAATATCGAATTCAAATTCACACACAAGCATCGAAAATCATGATTAAACAGTAAGTAAAACTCGTTCAAACAAAACTTTCAAAAATTCACAAATTGATGATCAAATTCGATTTTTCAATGAAATTCAATCACAGAAAGATGTTCTAAATCATATTTCGACCAAAATTCAATCAAAGATTTTAACAAAAACACCTTTTGTTGGGAACTGAAGAAAAGCTCAAGTATGGTTAATGCTGCTAGTTCAGAATTACTACTGCTAGAGGACTTCAAAGTTAATACTGCTGAGTATTACTGCTTCTAGTAGAATTAATACTGCTAGTCAAAGTTAGTGCTGCTTGAACAAAGTTAGTACTGCTTAGCTAGTTAGTACTGCTAGAGGTTAGTGTTGCTTAGTAGTTAATGTTGCTTATGAT
Source organism: Arctium minus (assembly GCA_954870635.1). Classification (NCBI taxonomy): domain Eukaryota; kingdom Viridiplantae; phylum Streptophyta; class Magnoliopsida; order Asterales; family Asteraceae; genus Arctium; species Arctium minus. The sequence goes on along the minus strand of OX941082.1, from coordinate 90,000,995 downwards.
TAGTGCTGCTTATGAATTGGAGATCCGGATGGAGAGGATGACAGCTGTAAAGAATAAAGATATTCATGGAAGGATTGAAGATAACTATGCAAGATATACTGAAGATATTCTATTTTTTTGTAATTATCTTTTTGTTCAATATATGTATAGATTTGACAGAATAGTTTTAATACAGATTTAATTCTAAGTTTTTGTTTTTTGAGAGAATTAACCTCAAGGCATAGTTCCTAATTCTAGAGAAGTAGAATTCGTCTTGAAAGAGCTTGTTCTTCAAGATTGAGGTTGTGTGTGTAATCTTGTGATTTTAATACAAGTTTGCAAGTTGTTAATCATATACTGTTTGTTTACTGTTATATTGAATATCAAAGTGTTTTTCCGCAACTTCTTTGATATTGTTTCTGAGACTTTATTCTTGTTGAGAATTCGATCCTGACAAGTGGTATCAGAGCAAGTTCTCTCAGAAACATCTATTCATTCATCATGGAAAACTTTGCAGAATCAAACAGTACTCTAGTCTCAAAGGTTCCAATGCTCAGACCCAATGAATTCGATATGTGGAAGATCAGAATCAAGCAGTACATACTCCTCATTGACTATTCTATGTGGGACATCATTGAGAATGGCCCTTCTGAAGCAGGAAAGATTGGTGCAGATGGAAAGAGAACTCCACCAAAAACTGATGCTGAAAGAAAGACTAGACAGACAGAGATGAAAGCCTTGAGCACTTTGCTCTTGGCTATCCCCAATGAATATCAACATCAGTTTTGCAACTAAACTGATGCAGAGATGCTCTGGAATGCTCTAGAGAAGAGATTCTCAGGTACCAAAAGTACCAAGAGAAATCAGAAAGCCATTCTGAAGCAACAATATGAGAACTTTATGTCAACCAATAATGAGTCCATGACTCAAACTTTTGACAGGTTCAACAAACTTATTGGTGAACTAGCCACAGTGGGAGTACAAATTGATCAAGATGATCTGAACAGAAAGTTTCTAAGGTCCTTGAGTGATGAATGGACCATGTATACTGTGTCTTTCAGACAGAATGATCAACTGGAAGAAAAGGAACTTGATGATCTATATAATGATCTAAGAGTTTTTGAATCTGAGGTAGAGGCTAAGAAGAGGCCTTCTGGGTATGTTCACAATGTTGCACTCCTTTCAGCATCAACTGATTCTACTTCCAACCCTGAATCAGTTAGTGCTGCCAATGGAGCAAATCAAGAGAAAGGCAATGAAACTGTATTTGAAGCCTTTCTGGCAAGTCATGGAAACTCTTCTCTCATTAATGATGACTTGGAACAACTCCATCCAGATGATCTTGAAGAGATGGACATTAAATGGCAGATGGCCATGCTCTCTATGAAAGTTAAGAAGTTCATCAAAAGAACTGGAAGGAACAACTTCTCACAAAGAAGAGAAGATGGAGCAGGTTTTGACAAGTCAAAGGTGGAATGCTATAAATGCCATCAGAAGGGACACTTTGCTAGAGAATGCAGAAGTGGAATGCCTCAAAACAATAACCACCAACAAGCTCAATCTGGAAGCTTCAATAATAACAGAAACTCTGCACAAGCCCTTGTCTCTCAACAAGGTATGGGGTTTGATTGGAGTGATCAAGCTGAAGAAGCCATTCAAAACCAAGCTTTAATGGCAGAGGTGTCTGATCTCCCAACAGAGGTAACTTCTAATCTATGTTCTCAAAATTGCATTAACACTGTTAAAAGGTATAGGGATCACAATCAGAACATGAGTAATGACCTTAAGAGATTGGAAAAGGACATAAAAGATTATGTGAGGATAGTTGAGAGATTTGAAGAGCAGATTAAGGGTTTTCAAGCCAATGAGCTTCAACACTCCTATGGCACAAACTACTGGAAGTGGGAGAAAAATGACTTAGAACTTCAACTGACCAGATCCAAAGAACAGAGTGAAAAGCTAAGGGTAGAACTAGCTAAAGTCAAGCTATATGTAGAAAAGTTTTCCAATGCCTCTAAAGCAATGGATTCTTTACTACAATCTTAGTTTCATGATAAACTGAGAAGAGGAATAGGGTACAATACCACACCACCACCCTATAACAACAACTACATCCCTCCTAGTTCAGATTTGTTAGAAACAAAGGATAGGAAGGACCTACCTAAGGGAGCCACTGAGATAGATCCCTTAGATGAAGTAGTTGTTAAGGATAAAACTGAGAAAGAAGTTGTCAAGGATAAGGACAACACTGTGAGTGGTGAGATTCCTATAGAAAACCACATAATCACCAATGAGGGATGTGGAAAGTATTGGATCAAGTCCAATGAGATAGAGAAGACTGAGGAAAAGAACAAGAAGGTTCACTATAAGCAGACCACTGTTGTGAACCCTATCCCTTGCAAGCAGTATGCATGCAATAAATCTAAGCCCCAAAAACATGATAAACCAAGGGGAAATCAGAGAAACTGGAATAACCAATGGGCACAAAAACAAGGCATTGATCTGAGTAAAATCAATAGACGAAATCCTTGTTTCATATGTGGAAAGTTAAACCATTTGGCTAAGCATTGTTTCTTTAACCCTATTAACCAACAAATGAATTTTCAAAGATTTGTGCAAAAACCTGTTGGTTATAGGAAGGCTGGAAAGAAACATGTGGTGAAGAAATCTGTTGAAAACAAAGGCCCCATGAAGAAAAAGGTTTTGAAGGAAAGTATTAAAATGTGGGTGCCTAGAAGCACTAAAACTGTTAGTACTGCTGACAGAGATAGTGCTGCTAGAAGCATTACTGCTGCTACTAGTGTTAGTACTGCTGAAAATTTTAATGCTGCTAATACTGTTAGTACCTCTTCAAAGATGAATACTGCTAACACAGTTACTGCTAACACAGTTACTGCTGCTAACACAGTTACTACTTCTAATAAGGTTAGTACTGCTAAGCATGCAAGTGCTGCTAATGCAGTTAGTACTTCTAAAACCAGTACTGCTTCTAGCAAAAGTGTTTCCAAGCCTATCATTGTGACAAAGTACTCCAGAAATGAGGAGTCAAAGTTTAAAATTCTTGTCAAGAAAGAATGCAAGTATTTTGATGAGAAAGGGGTACCCAAGACCACCTTGGCTTGGGTTCCTAATTCATACTAACTGATTTATCTTATGTGCAGGGCAACCAACAGCTCAAGGGGAAGAGCATATGGCATGTTGATAGTGGTTGCTCTAGGCACATGACAGGCAACATGTCATGCCTTCAGGATTTCAAGCATATCAATGGAGGACATGTTTCTTTTGGAGATAATCTTACTGGTGGTAAAATAAGTGGCAAAGGTAATGTTACAAAAGGTAAGATGACATTTGAGGATGTCTACTATGTTGATCAATTGAAGTACAACCTGTTAAGTGTATCACAGGTTTGTGACAAACAACATAGCATATTATTTACAAACACAGAGTGTATGATCCTTGCTCCAGGGTTCAAGGTAGTTGATGAAAGCATGATACTACTTAGAACTCCAAGAAAGGACAATGTTTATTGTCTAGATATGGACAATGTTGATAGTGATTCATCCATGAACTGACTTGTTTCAAAAGCTTCTATGGATGAATCCTCTCTTTGGCACAGAAGGATTTGTCACATGAATTTCAAGACTATGAACAAACTTGTTAAAAACAACCTTGTAAGAGGTTTGCCATCAGAAGTCTTTTCATGTGATGATCATTGTGTTGCTTGTCTTAAAGGCAAACAACACAAAACTTCTCATAAGACCAAAGAGTTAAATACAATTACTTCTTGTATCCAGTTATTGCATATGGATCTGTTTGGTCCTACAAATGTTATGAGTATAGGCCAGAAATCTTACTGCTTGGTTATTGTTGATGATTACTCCAGATTTACTTGGGTATATTTTCTAAGGACTAAGGATGAGACAAGTGGACTGATCAAATCCTTTATCCTAAGAATTGAAAACCAAACTAATCAAAAAGTAAAAGTCATTAGATCAGATAATGGGACTGAATTTAAAAATCTTGATCTAAACACCTTTTGTGAAGAGAAAGGCATTGAGAGACAATATAGTGCCCCTAGGACTCCTCAACAGAATGGAGTTGCTGAGAGGAGAAATAGGACACTAATAGAGGCTGCTAGATCTCTGTTGGCTGATTCAAAACTGCCAATTACCTTCTGGGCTGAAGCAGTTAATACTGCCTGTTATGTCCAAAACAGAGTCCTAGTGGTCAAGCCAAAGAACAAGACCCCATATGAGCTTTTAAATAAAAGAAAACCATTTATTGGATTCTTTAAACCTTTTGGGTGTCCTTGTACTATTCTCAATACCAAATCTCACTTAGGTAAGTTTGATAGCAAAGCAGATGATGGATTTCTTATTGGTTACTCATCTCAGAGTAAGGCTTACAGAGTTTTTAACTCTTCTTCCAGAATAATTGAAGAAAGTGACAATGTCAAATGCAATGAGAACACACCAAATCCTATTGGGTCTGGTCCTCAGTGGCTATTTGACATTGATTCACTAACTAACTCTTTTGGTTTCAGTAGTGATGATTATGCAGGTTCAGGGAGTGGAGGATCAGGAACTACCCAAGTCAAAGACAGTATATCTAAATCTCTGATCTTTCCCATATCCACAGTGGATCCTGTTGAAGACTGTGAAAAGGAACCATCTACTGGACCAAGTCAGAGTGAAGAAGAAAGTAGAGATGAGGAGACTCAAGACAATAAAGAATCAGAAGTAGCTGCTGAAAACACCTCAGTTGAGTTGAATGACTCCAATCTAGAGGTGGGACTTAATGAAGAACCTAATCATCACACCAGAATTCAAAAGAATCATCCTCCACAACTGGTAATAGGAGATATATCCTCTCCTATGATGACTAGAAATCAAAGCAGGCTGCAAGAAATGCAAGATCAACAGCATACAGTGCTTTCTTGTTTTTTATCCCAGCTTGAGCCTAAGAAGGCACATGATGCTATGAAAGAGTCCAGTTGGATAGAAGCAATGCAAGAAGAGCTACTGCAATTCAAGCTGCAAGATGTTTGGGATCTGGTAGACCTTCCTAAAGGCCAAAGAGCAATAGGAACAAAATGGGTCTTCAGGAATAAGAGAGATGAAAGAGGTATAGTGATAAGGAATAAAGCAAGGCTGGTGGCTCAAGGGTATACACAAGAAGAGAGAATAGACTATGATGAAGTATTTGCACCTGTGGCCAGGATAGAAGCAATTAGATTATTCCTGGCTTATGCTTCTTATATGAAATTCAAAGTCTATCAAATGGATGTGAAAAGTGCATTTCTTTATGGCTCAATTGAAGAAGAAGTATATGTCTGTCAACCACCAGGGTTTGAAAACCCAAGCTATCTAGACAGGGTATATAAATTGAAGAAAGCACTTTATGGACTGCATCAAGCTCCAAGAGCATGGTATGACACTCTGTCATCCTATCTCTTGGAAAATGGCTTTGAAAGAGGAGTCATTGATAAGACTTTATTCATCAAGAGAAATAAGAAGGATATCTTGCTGGTCCAAATCTATGTTGATGATATCATCTTTGGATCTACAAGAGACAACATGTGCAAGGAGTTTGAGGAACTAATTCATCAAAGGTTCAAAATGAGTTCCATGGGGGAACTTACTTTTTTCCTTGGACTCCAAGTTCAACAGAAGTCAGATGGAATCTTTTTCTGTCAGTCCAAGTATGTGCAGGACATTCTAACCAAGTTTGGTTTCTCAGATTCAAAACCTGCCAGCACACCTATGGAGACACACAAGCAGATAACAGCAGATCTTGAGGGGGAGGATATGGATGTTCATCATTATAGATCCATGATTGGCTCTCTCATGTATCTTACAGCCTCTAGGCCAGATATAATGTTTCCAGTCTGTGTATGTGCAAGATTCCAAGTTAGGCCAAAGCAATCTCACTATCAAGCTGTTAAGAGGATATTCAGATATCTCAAAGGGCAACCCAGATTGGGACTTTGGTATCCTCATGACTCATCCTTTGACCTACTTGCATACTCAGACTGTGATCTAGGTGGAGCAAACTTGGACAGAAAATCTACTTCTGGATGATGTCAGTTCTTAGGTGCAAGACTAGTTTCATGGCAGTGCAAGAAACAAACCACAGTGTCCACATCTACAACAGAGGCAGAGTACATAGCAGCTGCAAGTTGCTGTTCTCAAGTCTTATGGATTCAGAATCAAATGCTGGACTATGGGGTAACCTTTCTACACACTCCAATTTTTATTGATAATAGCAGTGCTATTAGCATTGTGCATAATCCTGTCAAGCACTCAAAGACAAAGCACATTGAGATCAGGTATCACTTCATAAGAGACTGTAATGAAAAGAAACTTATTCAAGTTGTAAAGGTTCATACTGACAACCAGTTTGCTGATCTATTCACCAAAGCCTTTGATGTGGGTAGATTCACTTTCTTGGTAACAAGTGTGGGAATGATCAACTCTGAATAAACACCTTCTCAAAAAGTGGTTCAATACCTGTATATTGTTTATTCTTGGTGGTCCTAATCTTTCTTTTCAGGGAATACATAGCAGTACTCAGTTCATCACAAGTTGAAAAGAGTAAGCATTGTTAATACTGCCAGTGCATTTTTAATACTGCCAGTGCATTTTTAATACTGCCAGTGCATTTTTAATACTGCCAGTGCATTGTTAATACTGCCAGTGCATTTTTAATACTGCCAGTGCATTGTTAATACTGCCAGTGCATTGTTAATACTGCCAGTGCATTGTTAATACTGCTAAGTAGTTAATACTGCTAGTGGTTAATACTGCTCTCAGTTAATACTGCTAGTAGTTAATACTGCTTTCAGTTAATACTGCTAGTGGTTAATACTGCTCTCAGTTAATACTGCTAGTAGTTAATACTGCTTTCAGTTAATACTGCTAGTGGTTAATACTGCTTTTAGTTAATACTGCTAGTGGTTAATACTGCTTTCAGTTAATACTGCTAGTGGTTAATACTGCTTTCAGTTAATACTGCTAGTGGTTAATACTGCTCTCAGTTAATACTGCTTGTCGTTAATACTGCTCTTGGTTACTACTGCTTATGTCCCGAATACTATAAATACCCTTTGCCCGCCTAAAAGTTCATAACGACTCTTTGCATACTGTTCACTTGCGCTCTAAACCCTTTCTCTCTCAAGTTCAAAGTTTTCAGGCTAGAAACTTCAAGATCAATGGCATCAATGGCATTCATAGACGAGCACAATGAAATCGCGATGCTACAGAAGCCCAAACAGGCCGTTGGTTTCCACCAGATTGTGGATTTTCTCAAGGCAAGCCATATTGCCCATGCTCTCACTATATCTCCTACCATCTTCATAGAGCATCAGAGGCAATTCTAGGCAAATGCCACCATTGTTACTGAGAATGGTGTGCAAATGATCAAAACAAGGGTGTGTGACAAACCCTTGACAGTTACTGAAGAGGTACTTCGCATCAGTCTACGTCTAGACGATGCCTCTGGTATAACTTCTATCTCTAATGATGAACTGTTTTCTACTCTTACAAGAATGGGGTATGGAGGCCCATTGGGTGTGTTCAAGTTCTCAAAAGCCAAATTTTCACCCCAATGGCGTTTCTTTGTCCATACCCTTATGCACTGTATCTCTAAAAAGACTACTGGATGGAGTGAGTTCAGTAGCACCATTGCTTATGCTTTGGTATGCTTAGCCACTGCCAGAAAGTATAATTTTTCCCAAATGATTTTTAATGATCTTGTCTCAAACCTGGGAAGTAAAAAGAGTTTTTATATGTACCCCAGGTTTGTCCAAGAAGTTATTACCCATGAATTGACGGATATACCTCATTTGGATGGGGTATATGTACCAAAAATTCCCAAAGGTAAGGTCTTTTCAAACATGAAAAGATCCCCTCTGGACTCGGAAGGAGTTGACACCCCATTGTTCTCTACAATGATGGTGGTGTCCCAAACTGATGAAGGTATGGCAGCAGGGTCAAGGCCCCCATTAGACCAACCCACTGCTAGCCAATCCCAACCTTCCCACCCTAAATCAATTCCCTAGTCTCTTCTTGATAAACCAACTTCACCAATCACCCAAACATACAAAAGGAAACAGGTAAAGAAGGCTCCTTCCCTTCTTGTACCATCAACCCCTAAGCCTTTAAGCCCTCTAAGGGAGGATTCTCCCTTAGAGAATATCTACAGGGAAACCACAAGGGTGTCTCCCAACCCAAAGGAGGTGCTCTCTGAGGAGGAGGAAGAGCATATGGGTGAGAACACTGCCACTACTCCTGCTAGCTCAGAGGAGGTCAGTGGTAACATACATAAGATCTTCCCCATGGCAACTTTGAATGAGCAATCATTCAAAGGTCCCAGGTGCCAAGAAACCAAGGGGGTGGATAGTGCTTCTGCTAGGCAGAAGACTTCCACTTCAAAAAGATCCTATGATCCTTCAAAAGAGGGTAACACTTTTGGAGAAGGTGAGGACAGATATGACTATGATGAATTGATGGAGACAATGGGTAACATCAACCTGGATGTTATTAAACAAGGCAAAGAGATAGAAGAAATGAAATTGGTAATCTTGTCCCAACAAGTACAGATTGCCAAATTAAAGAAAATGGTGACAAGATTGGTGCACAAGAAGAGGAGAAAGCAGTTTGTGTTGAAGAAGAGGTCAACTAATAAAGATGCTTCCAACAAGGGGGAGAAACAGGCTGAAACAGAGAAAGAAAGTACAGCTGAGAGGGCATTTGAGGTTGAGGGGGAGGAAGAGGCAGAAAAAGAACCAGAATTTGCTGAAGCAGTAGAAACTGTTAATGCTGCTAAAGCAGCATAAACTGTTAATACTGCTGAAGCAGCAGTAACAGGGCTTTCTGTTGAAGAAATGGAAATTGCTGAAACATTGGTCAAAGCAAAGAATGACACTCCTAAGGCTAGTCAAAAGGCCAAGGGAGTGGTCATCAATGAAGGAGGAATCTCAATGAAAAGAAAAGAAACAAGTAAGGCAAGTTTGAAGGATGCTAAGGGAAAAGCAAAGATGGTTGAACATGAACAACTTTTAAAGAAGAAAAGTCAGATTGAGTTGGATGAAGAAATGGCAAAGCTACTTCAGGCTGAATTGGAAAAGGAAGAACAACTTCAATCAGAGAAGGATAGAGAGCTTGCAAAGTTAATGGCAAGAAAACTCAATGTTGAGTATCAAGAGAGTTTAAAAGATGCAGCAGAAGCCAAGAAAAGCTCTATGAAAGTTTCTAAGCAAAGAATGCCATTCAAAAAGCAAAAGAGACAACCTTCCAAAACATTTTTGGCCAATCAGGAAAGAAGAAAGATGATAAATTTCCTGAAAGGTGCAATTGGTGTTAAGGGGGAGATGTTCACCAACATGGCATACACTCAGGTTGAGGAGTTGTATCAGAAAGAGATGCTCAAGCTTCAAGGGGATTCAGCCCAAAGAGAAGAGGCTGAGAGAAGAATGAAGGAAAGGCATGACCTTAATATTCAAAAACCATTCCCTGAGGAAGTCACACCTACAAAAGAGCATAAGGAAGAATCAGAGAATGTTGGTACAGAGGTTAAATCTGCAAAGAGGGTAAAGACTATAGCTTCCAAGAAGCAGAGCAAAAGGCCAAGAGTTGAAGAAACAGCAGAAAAAGCAGAACCTCCAGTCACACCTTCAACAGAACCTGTGCAGAGTCTAGAACAGTCCAAAGAGCAATCAGATGAGCATATGGGGCTGTATATGACTATAGTAAAACCTGTACAGGCTGTTACAATCTCCATGAAGGCTCTAGAGATCATCTTTTGGGATATTCTGAGAGACAATGGAAAGGATTTCTTTAGACTCAAAAGAGAAGGTGGTGCATTTGAAGCATATTCAACATGGGGGAGAGTAATCAGAGGTTGTTCAAGAGCAGACATTGAGGAAATGTACAAAGTGGGAATGAAACTCTATGAGCCTGTGTTGAAAGGTAAAGAAGAGAATCTTCTTAAAGTAGCAATGGAATACTTATGTATGATGTTTGATCTAGATAAGGTGGGGCATAGGATTAAAGATCTTCATCATGAGTATGTGTTCAAAAAGATTGATAATTGGATACTCTTTGAAAACTGTGGTGTGTACATGATTACAATTGATAAATGTTATCATGAATACTACCTAGTTGACAAAATATATGATCATAGCAAGCAGAAACTTGAAGGGATGTTGAAAGCTAAGCTAGTATGTGCTAAGGATTCTGAAATGGCCAAAATTGTGGTGAGAAGAACTATCAATCAAAGTATGAGCCTAGATCCAAATTTGGGCAACTGAATGAGAGGTGTTGAAAGCATCTTGAAGATCAGATCTGAAGAACTTGACTTCTCTTCCTAAAAGTCAAGTTAGGGGGAGATTGTTGGGAACTGAAGAAAAGCTCAAGTATGGTTAATGCTGCTAGTTCATAATTACTACTGCTAGAGGACTTCAAAGTTAATACTGCTGAGTATTACTGCTTCTAGTAGAATTAATACTGCTAGTCAAAGTTAGTGCTGCTTGAACAAAGTTAGTACTGCTTAGCTAGTTAGTACTGCTTATCTAGTTAGTACTGCTAGAGGTTAGTGTTGCTTAGTAGTTAATGCTGCTTATGATTAGTGCTGCTTATGAATTGGAGATCCGGATGGAGAGGATGACAGCTGTAAAGAATAAAGATATTCATGGAAGGATTGAAGATAACTATGCAAGATATACTGAAGATATTCTATTTTTTTGTAATTATCTTTTTGTTCAATATATGTATAGATTTGACAGAATAGTTTTAATACAGATTTAATTCTAAGTTTTTGTTTTTAGAGAGAATTAACCTCAAGGCATAGTTCCTAATTCTAGAGAAGTAGAATTCGTCTTGAAAGAGCTTGTTCTTCAAGATTGAGGTTGTGTGTGTAATCTTGTGATTTTAATACAAGTTTGCAAGTTGTTAATCATATACTGTCTGTTTACTGTTATATTGAATATCAAAGTGTTTTTCCGCAACTTCTTTGATATTGTTTCTAAGACTTTATTCTTGTTGAGAATTCGATCCTGACACCTTTAATATCAAAAATCCAATCAAGAACTCAAGACACAGTATGCGAACTCATTTTTCTCAAATGTTGAATCTGTGCTCTGATACCAAATGTGATCAAAGTTTACTAGCATACAATTAATCACAGATTAACAAGAACAAGTTTATTGATCTAATCACATAATTACAATGAAGTCACATATCTCACAAGTGCCACAGATCTCACATTGAATGTTATACGAATTCTCTTTGTGTTCTCTTTGAATGTGTGCGTTACTTAATGGTTACAAAGGGAACAACAACTATTTATACTAAGTCAACCTTAGTTGACTTTACAACACAAATCCTCAAACTAAACAAAAATTACACATTTGACCCACTATTTTAATCTTGAATATAATATAGCTTCAACAGAATGTAATTCGTTGTTTGTAATTGACTCCTGCACTATTTGTGACTAATATGGTGAAGTTTTAGACTCAAATTCAAAGTATCAATGGGTTTTTGGATCGATTGAAGTGATTTTGAACCGAAAACATCAAGAACTCGCAAGATTCAATCTGTTCGCATGAAGAACACGCATGATGAACATTTTTGCAATGGAATTCACATAAGTCTTTGTGATTAAAATGTTGGCTCCCAGATTTAATCTTATAACAATAATGATATAAACAACAAGAGTATAAACAACGGAAGCAATATAGTTTAATATCAAAAGCAAATTCAAATATCACAGTTCATATATAAAGCAAGTAGAAAGAACAAGATCTTCGTGAGATTTATTCAATTGATTCTTCTTGTACAAGATATCAAAAAGCACACAGAAGATTTGGGGCTAACAATCTCCCCCTAAGTGTTGAAAATAAAAGATACAATAATAGCAGAGAATAGAAGATTTAAACTAGAAAGCGTAGAGGAGAAAATCATCCTCTTAAATATTACTTCTTAAACATTTTGAAGTTTAATAAAGAGAAAGTAATATTCAAAAATAAAGAAACAAACTAAAATTTGTCACTTGAACAGATTCCATGGAACTTCATGATAAGAGCTCTGAAGTTGATCATCGAGTCAATCTCTAAGTCAAGCTTTGCAAGTAAATCTGCTCTGTGCCTTTCTTCCTTCACATGGATCATTTTCTTTATACCTCTCAAGGTTTCATCAGAGTACTTCGAAACTTCTGAAGCGAGAAAGATCTTCTTTACTTGGTTTACTCTGTAGACGAAACCCAGAGGTTCTGCAATGATTGATCCAGTCTTCTTTGCCTCATGATTAACGATCGACTGCACAGGTTCAGTTACCTCCAGCTTTTCTTCCCCCAGGTTCAGAGCAATTTGGAAGTCACGTTTTGCTCTGTGTTTGACATAGGCCTCCATTGCCCGTCTGACTTCAACCATGCCCATCCTGATTTCCCTTCTTCCCTGATCATATCTGGCAGAGCAATAGGCATACAAATGAGGTAAATCATATGGATTTAGATTTACGAGATCATTATCATTGAACTCGTAAATCTTCTTATCAGATCGAGTTACCACATAATGCCTATAGATGATCTTGTTGTAAGCAAAGCTCTTCTCTGAGATTTTGTTGATTTTGATGATTAGATCATCAAAGAGGACTTGTACTCTGGGTGAGGTTTTATCTCTGACAAATATTTGCTCATAGTCCGACATGTTCTCTTTGAACCTTGGATTCAGAGGAATGACTAGAGTGTCTGCCATATTGAACTCACAGTAGATGTATCTGAAGTGGTCTTCTATGGAAGCTTCGGGATTGGATGCAAGGAATGTAGGAGGTTGAGTAAACACTTTGGCTGGTAAACCAATGCTTGCCTTCTGAACAGGATTCTCTAAAGGAGCTTGTTCATCAGCAACCATGGTCTCTGGTTCCTTTGTCTGTGGAGGATCTTCTGTTGTAGGTTCAGAGATGTAGCCATCTATCTCTGGTGAATCCCTCAGCTCTGTTGATGTTGAAGTATGATGTGGTTGAGCATTCTTGAATACATATTCTTCAACATCAATTACTTCAATCTGTTTTTCAGCAGCTTCTTTTTCAGAATCTGATTTTTCTTCTTTTTCAGATTCTGGTTCTGCTCTTTCAGCCTCTGATTCATAAGCATCTCTCATCACATAAGTTGGTCTTTCTGGTGATGAGAATGCATCTTCTGATTTAGAGAAGTCTACTAGCTGTTCGTCTTCATCTTCTTTCAGAGCTCCAATAGTTTCTGGAGTTGCAGCTATTATTGGAACTATTGGAGCACTCGAAGTAGATGGTGCTAGAAAGATAACAGGTACTGGCGACTTTAGAGTGGCCTGGTTATCTTCAGCAGAGGTTGAGGTTGAACGCCTCTCTGTTCCTTTTTCCTTACTTTGGTTTGATTCAGAGGGAGTGGACTCCTTTTGTGTTTCAACAATTTTTGGTATTGGAGTCTTCTCCCCCTTATGAAGATCGGATGACCCTTGAGGTTGTTCATCATGGTTATCAGAGTCTTCATACCTGGCCTTCTTTCGGGCTTCCTCAGAACATGCGACCTCTGGTTCCTTCCGCTTCAATGATCCCTCTGAAGATTTGACTTTCTGCTGAAGGTTTTCAATCTTTTTGTTCTGCTGAGTGGTCTTGGAGACGAACTTGCTGGAGATATTCATTACATTGCTGGTGATCTTCTTGGAGAAGTTGGTGAGGTCAGCCTTTGTAACAAATTCGGATGTAGCAGGAGCAGCAGCAGAGGAGGTAGGGATCTTTGTAATCACCTCTGCCAAAGAACGCAATACTTCCTCTTTGAACTGAGAAAAGTCTGCATGTGTTAGAGTGGGGGCAAAGGGAGTTGGAATCGCCTTGAGGAGCTCTGTGGTGGAGTTCTGAATTTCTATGGATAGAACAAAGTCATTTTTGATGACCAGGCTTTGCAAAACATCCAGTTTATCGTTCTGAGAGATAATGGTCGTGCGCAGCTCAGAGACCTCTGAAGTGAGCTTTGAAACTTCAGAGTGAGAGGCATAGGCCTCTGAGGTCTTCTCTATTTGAAGTTTAATCTCCTTCAGAGATTCTCTGATTTCATCACCAAAGATTCTGAACTCCTCTTTGTTAACGTAATCAGAGGAGGTGACCTTAGGATCAACACATGATTCTAAGTTTCCCTCGAGTTCAGAGAGGCCTTCTTTCGGAGTTGGCTTGATATTGACTCCGGAAGGACTTCCCATTAATCCTTGGAGACCCTTTTTCAAGGATTTCCCTATAATGGTTCCGATTGGTCTCTGATCATCAGAGTCAGAATCTGATGATGAGAAACGAATGTGGGTGGAAACCTTGCTGTCCAGGCTAAGGAGTCCATGTGCAAGAAGGTCATGTCATTCTTTTTCTGACAGGCAATCCTTACGAGAGATCTTAGGTCTCTCCTAATCTAAGGGACGGTCCATCTTTTTATGAGCCACAAAGGCATCATGTGTGTGAGGAGGTGACATACTCTGGGTAAATGAGTATGTTTATCTTAGTCTAAGTCCTGTTGGGAGGACTTAGCCGTATCAGAGGTTTCCCCTTTGGTGCGTGCTTCAGAGACAGAAGTAGATGCCTCTGAGTGGCTGGGATGGGAAGGGTTCGAGGTGTGCACCTCTGTTTCAATGTCCACTGATGCTGGACAGGGATTTGGGCTTTAGAATCGCACATGTGTGCCAACAAGGACATCTTTTTCTACCTCGCCGCCCTCGGATTCTAAGTTTAGAAACTCACCCTCTGGAATTCTCTCTTCCTCACCTTCCTCTGCTCTGACAGAGTTATTCTCTTCGTCAGAGGGAGGGATCTCTTGTTTTCTCTTCCTTACTCTCTCAGAGCCACCCTCTGGTTGCGCTCTATTAACGTTTTGAGCAGTATCAGAGATATCACTCTCTGATTCAGGCTCAAGCTCATAACCTAAGTGTGTTGGGGATCCCATCATCGGTTCTGATGATTGGGCAACACAACTAAGTAGGAGGTGGGTAGTTGAGTCAGCAGGAATTACCTCAATCATGGTGTGTGGGAAACGTCGGTCATTTGGATAAGGAGGAACCTCTGTAGCTTTGAACGAGTTCATTATAAACAGAGGTGTCCTTGGGCCCTCCTCAGTGATGGAGAATTTCTCCATTTCTCGTTGAATGACCACAGAGATGAATCTGGGAAACAGTACCGAAATTGGTTGTTTTCCTTTGGCCAAGTCTTTGTTCTTCTTGTCCACCGCCGCCAGCATTTCACAGAAGAGAATGTGAGCCATATTTATGCTTCTGTTGAAGAAGAGAGCATACATTATGGCTAGAATCGTTGGATGGGTCTGATTCTGGCTTCCAATCTTGCAGGTAAATGTTCGGTTGAGAACACTAAACATAAAGTTCCACTTGGGAGGCAGGTACTGACGTCTGAATTGACTTAGGCGTGTGATCTCCCTGTTGTAGCCTAAGTGTTAGAGGAACTGAAGAAGGACTTCTTGAGTTGGTAGTTTCTCAAAGGTTTCTATTTGAAGATCAGTTTTTGTGAGCAGGTTGAATCGGCGAGTTAGGGTTTGTGGGGTGATTCTTATGTTCATGCTTTGTTCACCTAGGTCAATGTACCCAACCAGTCCTTCCTTTTCATCATCGTATTCACTTGAATACCACCATTGTTGGACAAAGCGTAGAGGAATATCTGAAGCATGTTTGGTGAGGACATCGTTGAGTTCGCAGTTGGTCAAAAAATCTAGTATTGGGCGAAACTGCTCATCGTATTTAGTAGGGGTGACATCCAGAAAGTAGTTGTTACCTTTTACTAGAACATCAAACTGTGCCATATTCAAGCTTGGAACAAGTTTGCTGGAGTTATCTGAGGTTTGGCAATGAGCCGCCATTGTTGCAGGTTGTTGAGAAAGATGAGAGCTTAGAAAGAGAGATTTGGGATATTGGATTCTGAGAGCGTAAAGAATAATGAGAAGAGAAAAAGGTTTTTATGGACAAAAAAAAAGGTAGAGGGACAGGTTATGGAAACGGCGATTGAGAGTTCCAATGTCAGAAAGGACGTTCCATCATCCCCTAATTAATAGGTGACACGTTGAGGTGTGTAGGGGAGAGCCGCTTGGTGTCAGAAAACCGCCAGTTGGGTTTTTGAAAAGAAACGAATGGTTATCCAAAAGATTTATTATTAAAAGAATTTCCTGGAATATTCGTTTAATGAGAAAAGATCAGGGGCTTTGATATAAATATCGAAGACAAGATCAGAGGCTCTGATATAAATATCAGAGACAAGATCAGAGGCTCTGATATGAGTATCAGAGAAGCTCACTTTCTCCCCCTTGAAAGATGAAAGGTTCTTTGTCTCCCCCTTGACCAAAGAATAATGTCTTTATCTTCTCCCCCTTGACACATGCTTGGAGATACAAAAGATTGATTTTTACCATTTGTGAAAAAGTCCAGAGGCTCTGAAATTAGTTTCAGAAGTTCTGGTTGAACATGCTACGCATGTCAGAGGCTCTGATGAATGAATCAGTGACTCTTGTGTTTTCCTGTGTTAGGCAGACATGTTCAACATACCCAACTTGCTAATTAAGAAATTGAACCTTCGTTCATCTAAATCTTTTGTGAAAATATCAGCAAGTTGAAGTTCAGTTGGTACAAAATACATCTCTATTGTTCCCTTTTCAACATGATCTTTCAGAAAGTGATGTACTGGATTGGAAGAGATGGCTATGGCAATTTTTGAATCACACGGAATTGGAATTCTGTCATATTGTAAGTCATAGTCTCGGAGCTGAGTTTGCATCCATATGACTTGAGAGCAACAACTAGCAGCAGCAACATATTCTGCCTCTGTTGTGGAAGTTGAAACACAGTTTTGCTTCTTGGATGTCGAACTTACCAGCTTATTGCCCAATAACTAACAACACCTAGAGGTACTTTTTCTGTCAAGATTGCATCCTGCATGATCTGCATCAGTGTAAGTTGTTAAATCAAAACTAGAAAGTTTTGGATACCAGAGGCCTAATGAGGGTGACCCTCTCAGGTATCTGAAAATTCTTTTGACAGCAGATAAATGAGATTCTTTTGGATTTGCTTGATATCTAGCAAAAAGACATGTTGCAAACATTATGTCAGGCCTACTTGCAGTTAAGTATAATAGTGAACCTATCATTCCTTTGTAGGTTTTGACATCTACAGATTTTCCCAAAAGATCAGAGTCAAGCTTGACTCCTGTGGCAATAGGGGTTTTCATAGAGGTTGAATCATTGAGTCTGTATTTTTTTAAAATGTCAGAGACATACTTAGATTGAGTTATAAAAAGTACCCTATGATGTTTGCTTTACTTGTAAGCCTAGAAAGAATGTTAATTCTCCCATAAGACTCATCTCAAATTTACTCTTCATCAACTCTGAAAACTTATCACAATACTTTTGATTTGTAGAGCCAAATATAATGTCATCAACATATATCTGTACTAAAAGCATCTCATTTTTGTACCTTTTTATGAACAAGGTTGTATCTATTGTTCCTTTTTTAAAACCATTATTTATCAGAAATGTGGACAGAGTAGCATACCATGCTCTTGGAGCTTGTTTAAGTCCGTATAGAGCTTTATCAAGATAAACATGGTTTGGAAACTCTGTATTCTCAAAACCAAGTGGTTGCTGGACATAAACCTCTTCATTTAATTTACCATTCAGAAAAGGCAGATTTAACATCCATCTGATATACTTTGAACCCTTTGTGTGCAGCATAGGATAAGAAGATTCTAATTGCTTATAGCCTAGCCACAGGTGCAAAGGTTTCATCATAATCAATGCCCTCTTCTTGGCAATATCCCTTAGCAACCAACCTAGCTTTGTTTCTGATTATAATGTCATCCTCATCCTTTTTATTTCTGAAGACCCATTTAGTTCCAATTGCAAATTTTCCTTTAGGAAGGGGAACTAAGGTCCAGACTTTGTTTCTTTCAAACTCTTGAAGCTCATTCTGCATTGCAGAGATCCAATGAGGATCTTCAAGAGCTTCATTTACCTTCTTTGGTTCAATGATGCTTAAAATATTTACAAAAAAGCATTCATTGATTGTGGTTGATCTGGTTTTGACACCCTCTGAAGGTGAACCAATGATCTGATCATGGGGATGATCCTTTGTCTATCTTGTGAGTGGAGCATAAACGTGAGGTGGAGTTTGAGCTTCAGAGATGATAGTTGGAGACATCTCTGTTGTTGATTCCAGAGGCTCTGAAGTTGATTCCAGAGGCTCTGAAGTTGATACCAGAGGCTCTAAAGTTGATTCCAGAGGCTCTGAAGTTGATACCAGAGGCTCTGACGTTGATTCCTTTCTTGGACCTGCATTTAAGGAAGCAGAAGTTGTAACTTCAGAGGGACCATAGAGATTTGTACCTGACGTTTGTGGTTCCTCTGAAATTGCTCTATGAATATCTCTGAAAAGAAACTCTGAGTTTTCATCATCAAAGAAATCTTCGAATATTTTGTTGAGTTCAGATTCTCTTATCTTTGATGATTCAGAGATATTTTTGGCGATTTGATTGATATCTTTGTTGGCCAGACTTTTGTCATCATCAAAAGACACATTGATACTCTCTTGGATTGTTCTGGTTCTTTGACTGAACACTCTGAAAGCTTTTGAGGCTAATGAATAGCCAATGAATTTGCCTTCATCTTCTTTCTTGTCAAACTTTCCAAGAGACTCTCTATCATTTAGAATAAAACATCTGCATCCAAAAACATGGAAATATTTAACATTAGGTTTCCTATTGTTCATGAGTTCATAAGATGTTTTTTGAATCTTTCGACAGTTGTAGCTCTGTTTTGCGTGAAACAGGTTGTTGCTACTGCCTCTGCCCAAAAGTTTGTGGGAAGATCTGATCCTTCAAGCATAGTTCTTTCAGCTTCAACTAGTGTTCTGTTTTTCCATTCAACAACACCATTTTGTTGAGGGGTTCTAGCTGTAGAGAAGTTCGGAGTTATGCCTTCCTCTGAAAGATATGAGTTGATTTTTGCATTTCTGAACTCTGTTCCCTTATCACTTCTCAGCTTCTGAACTTTGGTATCAAACAGAACCTGCAATCTTTTTAACAATCTTATTAAAATATCAGGGACATTAGACTTGGCTCTGATGAATTCTATCCAAGTATATCTAGAGTATTCATCAATCAAAACGAGGATATACTTTTTACCTGACTAGCTCTGTACAGAGATAGGACCACAAAGGTCCACATGAAGCATATGGAAAGGTTTTGGACAATTATTATCACTTTTGGTCTTGTGGGAAGATCTTTTCATTTTTCCCATTTCACAAGCAGAACAAAGATGATCTTTGTTAAACTTCAGAGATGGTAATCCCTTAACCAGATTTAGTTTGACCAATTTATCAAGTGAAGAAAAGTTCAGATGTGAGAACTTTTTATGCCAGAGCCAAACATCTTCACTGTTCAGAGATACTAGACAGAGTTTCTCTGAGTCAGTTTTTATGTGTTTGGAAAAATTCATTCTGTATAAATTTCCCTTTCTGTCAGCTCTGAGCATTTCTTGACCTGTTTTTGAGTGAAGTAGTGAACAATGTTTTTCTTGAAATTTCACATCAAAACCATGGTCACAAAGTTGACTTATGCTGATCAAGTTATGCTTTAACCCATCAACATAAGCAACCTTTGATACTGAAACATTACCTCTTGTAAGCTCACCATAACCCTTAATTTGTCCTTGCATATTGTCTCCAAAAGTTACTGCTCCCCCAGATTTAACTTTGAAAGAGGATAGTAACTTTTTATCTCCAGTCATATGCCTTGAACATCCAGAATCTAAGCACCAGATCGGCATAGACTGTTTCTGCAAGACAAATTAGATTTTCTTAGGTACCCATCTCATTATGGGTCCTATTTTGTTAGACTTCTGATTATCTCTTTGAAATTTTGTCTTCTTATCTTTTGATGTTTTGGCAAAATTTTCCTTTTTCTTTTGAGGCTTTGTCTCTGAATTTTTATTCAGAGATTGATTAAGAAAACAGTGAGAACCTTTGAAGTGATTTTTTAGTTTCATCAAGAGTTGGATGCAATTGCACTTTACAGAACAAGAAGAAGTAGAAGCAAAGGATTTCATTTCATTAAATGCATTCGATACATTATGATTCCTTTTTGAATTAGTACTAGGAATATTACAAGTATTCTTAACTACTTCTTTTCTTTTAGCTTGAGTGACAGCTTTCTTTTCAAGTTGCCTTCTCTTGTTCAGAAACATCCTCTTCTTTTTGTTGCTCACTTCACAAACAGGATCAGAATGGTTAATTTCTTGTCATTTTCCTTTTTGTCCAGGAGTAAACTTGATTGGTTTATAAGTGTAGAGTTGAGAAGTGATAGTTTTATTCTTTGCCTTTTCTTGTAATTCTTTTTCAAGTTCCAGAGAAGTTTTTTCTTGAAGACACATTTCTGCAAAGTCAGGGCATATTGGTATTCTGGGTTTATTTTTTAAAACAGAAATAGGAATGTTCAAAATTCCAGAACCAACGGTATCTATCTTTTTATGAATTACTTTCTCTGGTTTGTAGAAAATCTGTTCATCTACCTCTGGATCAGATTCAGAATCAGAGTCAAGAAAGTCTCGTTCAGTCTTACCAGAGATAACTACCTCTGATGGTTTCTCAATTTTCTTAGGTCTTGAGACTTTGATGATTCTTTTCATGCTTTCTTTCTTCTCTAAATCAGCTATGATATTTTCTTGATTTATTCTCTTGATGTCATCTGCAAATGTAGTTCTGATGCATTCATCAGAGATTGGTGAATACAGAGGGGCATCTGTATTAAGTGAACTCTGAGGTTCATCTTCAGAAGTACTTGCTTCAGAGGTACTTTGTTCAGATGTGTCTGATTCATCTTTGATGAATGCATTAAACTTAAAAATCTCTTTAGGATCATTGCTCTGAGGTTTTGTGAAAAATACCTCTGAAGTTTCCTTTTCTATTTTTAATATGGAATTTGGAAAGCTTTGTACTTCAGAGTATGCTACATTTTTAAAGTTCAGAGCCCTTATTTTTTTATCTCTCTGAGGTTTTTATTCTCTTGAAATTGTTCAGTGATGGACAGTCAGAGCTCTGGACCTTTCCTTTACAGAAAGTGGAAGAAAGTGAAGTTTTCTTCAATCCAATGATTGGATCCAATTCATTGAATCCAAGCCCTTGAGTATCCATTTGAGAGTTTATCTTTATATGGACATCCTGAGCATCAAGATAACTTTTGATTTGAAGTTCTTTCCTTTCCAGAGATTGATGTAGGATTTCTCTTTCTTTTTGGAAAAAATTGGTTAAGGCAACAGAATTGAGTGTTTCATACTCAGATTTTTTTACTTCTTCCTCTTTAACTTTAAAAACTTTCTCAAGTTCTTTGAATTTTTCTGAAAATGATTTTTCCTTTTGTTTCTGAGCTTTTTCAAGATCAGATTTTCAACAAAAATATCTCTCTTTTCTGATTCAAGAAGATCTTTTTCCCTTTTGTAAAAATTAAGATCTTTTGTCATTTGTTTTGCTTTTTCTTTTTCCTCAACAAGTTTTTGCTTTAGGATTTGAAATTCATCTGTTAGTTTAATAACATCCAATTCAAGATCACTTTCAGAGGTGGAAGGAGAGTTTACCTTTTCATAGTATTCCTCTGATGATCCGTCACTTTGATCATCTGTGAACGCCATACCACAAAGATTCGTGGGTTCTTCCTCTCCATCGCTTGTTGAGCCTGACAACCAGTCTTCCATTTCTGCTACAAGTACTCTTTCTTTGACATTATACTTGTACTTGTTTTTGTAGTAGTCTTCATCCTTGATGAGTCTACCTCTGCAGTTAGCGGAGTAATGGCCTGGCTTTCCACATCTAAAACATCTTCCATCGTTTTGGTTTGATGGAAGAGCAGTGCCTGGCTTTCCACATCTAAAACATCTTCCTGTCCATGCCTTCTAAGAAATTTACCATCCTTATCTTCCATTGAGGATATTCATCCCTTAGAAGTGTAGGAGGTTTGGTTAATGATCCGGCTGTATAAATGGCACTTATGCTTGAGTTTGCCATTTTTGTGAAGAAAAGATGAAGATTTGAAGAACTGATGTTTTTCTATGAAGATCTTTCTATTAAATGATGTAACTGTGATTTACTTTTAAATTTAGAGCATATGAAGTTTAATAAACCAGGGTTTACATAAACATGCACAGATAATAAAAGGTTGAATCAGTAAAAATTAAATCTATCCGAGTATGCAGATATGATCTTTCTTTGTTTTAGAAAACAAAGGAGGCTCTGATACCAATTGTTGGATCCCAGATTTAATCTTATAACAATAATGATATAAAAAACAAGAGTATAATCTTATAACAAAGTGGAACTTTATGTTTAGTGTTCTCAACCGAACAATTACCTGCAAGATTGGAAGCCAGGATCAGACCCATCCAGCAATTCTAGCCATAATGTATGCTCTCTTCTTCAACAGAAGCATAAATATGGCTCACATTCTCTTCTGTGTGATGTTGACGGCAGTGGACAAGAAGAACAAAGACTTGGCCAAAGGAAAACAACCAATTTCTGTATTATTTCCCAGATTCATCTCTATGGTCATTCAACGAGCAATTGAGAAATTCTCTATCACGGAGGAGGGCCCAAGGACACCTCTGTTTATAATGAACTCGTTCAAATCTACAGAGGTTCCTCCTTATCCAATTGACCGATGTTTCCCACACACCATGATTGAGATAATTCCTGCTGACTCTACTACCCACCTCCTACTTAGTCGTGTTGCCCAATTATCAGAACCGATGATGGGATCCCTAACACACTTAGGTTCTGAGCCTGAGCCTGAATCAGAGAGTGATATCTCTGATACTGCTCAAAACGTTAACAGAGCGCAACCAGAGGGTGGCTCTGAGAGAGTAAGGAAGAGAAAACAAGAGAACCCTCCCTCTGACGAAGAGAATAACTCTGTCAGAGCAGAGGAAGGTGAGGCAGAGAGAGTTCCAGAGGGTGAGTTTCTAAGCTTAGAATCTGAGGGCGGTAAGGTAGAAAAAGATGTCCTTGTTGGCACACATGAGAGATTCCAAAGCCCAAATCCCCGTGCAAACACATTTACTGTCCAAGGTGGTCCAACATCAATGGACATTGAAACATAGGTGCACACCTCGAACCCTTCCCATCCTAACCGATCAGAGGCATCTACTTCTGCCTCTGAAGCACGCACCAAAGGGAAACCTCTGATACGGCTAAGTCCTCCCAACAGGACTTAGACCAAGATAAAAATACTCATTCACCCCAGAGTATGTCACCTCCACACACACATGATGCCTTTGTGGCTCATAAAAAGTTGGACCGTCCCTTAGATCAGAAGAGACCTACGATCTCTCGTAAGGATTGCCTGTCAGAAAAAGAATGGCATGACCTTCTTGCATATGGACTCCTTAGCCTGGACAGCAAGGTTTCCACCCACATTCGTTTCTCATCATCAGATTCTGACTCTGATGATCAGAGACCAATCGGAACCATTATAGGGAAATCCTTGAAAAAGGGTCCCCAAGGATTAATGGGAAGTCCTTCCGGAGACAATATCAAGCCATCTCCGAAAGAAGGCCCCTCTGAACTCGAGGGAAACTTAGAATCATGTGTTGATCCTAAGGTCACCCCCTCTGATTACGTTACCAAAGAGGAGTTCAGAATCTTTTGTGATGAAATCAGAGAATCTCTGAAGGAGATTAAACTTCAAATAGAGAAGACCTCAGAGGCCTCTGCCTCTCACTCTGAAGTTGCAAAGCTCACTTCAGAGGTCTCTGAGCTGCACACGACCATAATCTCTCAGAACGATAAACTGGATGTTCTGGAAAGCCTGGTCATCAAAAATGACTAGGTTCTATCCAGAGAAATTCAGAACTCCACCACAGAGCTCCTCAAGGCGATTCCAACTCCCTCTACCCCCACTCCAACACATGCAGACTTTTCTCAATTCAAAGAGGAAGTCTTGCATTCTTTGGCAGAGGTGCTTGCAAAGATCCCTACCTCCTCTGTTACTGCTCCTGCTACCTCTGAATTCATTACAAAGGCTGACCTCACCAACCTCTCCAAGAAGATCACCAGCAATGTAATGAATATCTCCAGCAAGTTCGTCTCCAAGACCACTCAGCAGAACAAAAAGATTGAAGACCTTCTGCAGAATTTCAAATCTTTAGAGGGAGCATTGAAGAGAAAGGAACCAGAGGTCGCATGCTCTGAGGAGGCCCGGAAGAAAGCCACGTATGAAGATTCTGATGACCATGATGACCAACCTCAGGGGTCATCCAATCTCCATAAGGGGGAGAAGACTCCTACACCAAAAACTGTTGAAACACAAAAGGAGTCCACTCCCTCTGAATCAAACCAAAGAAAGGAAAAAGGAACAGAGAGACGTTCAACCTCAACCTCTGCTGAAGATAACCAGGCCACTCTAAAGTCGCCAGTACCTGTCATGTTTCTAGCACCATCCACTTCGAATGCTCCAATAGTTCCAATAATAGCTGCAACTCCAAAAACTATTGGAGCTCTGGAAGAAGATGAAGACGAGCAGCTAGTAGACTTCTCTACATCAGAAGATGCATTCTCATCACCAGAAAGACCAACTTATGTGATGAGAGATACTTACGAATCAGAGGCTGAAAGAGCAGAACCAGAATCTGAAAAAGAAGAAAAATCAGATTCTGGAAAAGAAGTTGCTGAAGAACAGATTGAAGTAATTGATGTTGAAGAGTATGTATTCAAGAATGCTCAACCACATCATACTTCAACAGCAACAGAGCTGAGAGAATCACCAGAGATAGATGGCTACATCTCTGAACCCACAACAGAAGATCCTCCACAGACGAAGGAACCAGAAACCATGGTAGCTGATGAACAGAGTCCTTCAGAGAATCCTGTTCAGAAGGCAAGCATCGGTCTACCAGCCAAAGTGTTCACTAAACCTCCTACATTCCTTGAATCAAATCCCGAAGGTTCCATAGAAGACCACTTCAGATACATCTACCGTGAGTTCAATATGGCAGACACTCTAGTCATTCCTCTGAATCCAAGGATCAGAGAGGACATGCCAGACTA
Organism: Arctium minus; assembly: GCA_954870635.1. Classification (NCBI taxonomy): domain Eukaryota; kingdom Viridiplantae; phylum Streptophyta; class Magnoliopsida; order Asterales; family Asteraceae; genus Arctium; species Arctium minus. The sequence goes on along the minus strand of OX941082.1, from coordinate 89,975,920 downwards.
TGAGCGAAGATTTGTTAGAGATAAAACCAGACCAAGAGCACAGGTCCTCTTTGATGATCCAATCATCAAAATCAACAAAATCTCAGAGAAGACCTTTGCTTACAACAAGATCATCTATAGGCACTATGTGGTAACTCGATCTGATCAGAAGATTTACGAGTTCAATGATAATGATCTCGTAAATCTAAATCCATATGATTTACCACATTTATATGCCTATTGCTCTGCCATATATGATCATGGAAGAATGGAAATCAGGATAGGCATGGTTGAAGTCAGACGGGCAATGGAGGCCTATGTCAAACACAGAGCAAAACGTGACTTTCAAATTGCTCTGAATCTAGGGGAAGAAAATCTGGAGGTAACTGAACTTGTGGAGTCGTTCGATAAACTTGAGGAACAGAAGACTGGATCAATCGTTGCAGAACCTCTGGGTTTCGTCTACAGAATAAATCAAGTAAAGAAAATCTTTCTAGGTTCAGAAGTTTCGAATTACTCTGATGAAACCTTGAGAGGTATAAAGAAAATGATCCATGTGAAGGAAGAAAGGAACAGAGCAGATTTACTTGCAAAGCTTGACTTAGAGATTGACTCGATGATCAACTTCAGAGCTCTGATCATGAAATTCCATGGAATCTGTTCAAGTGACAAATTTTAGTTTGTTTATTTATTTTTGAATATTACTTTCTCTGTATTAAACTTCCAAATGTTTAAGAAGTAATATTTAAGACGATGTTTTTCTCCTCTACGCTTTCTAGTTTAAATCTTCTATTCTCTGCTATTATTGTATCTTTTATTTTCAACACTTAGGGGGAGATTGTTAGCTCCAAATCTTATGTTTGTTAAAGTGTTGAAAATACCCGTCCTTTTTCAGAGGACTTCCAAAAATAAACTTCAGAGGACGAAGACTTCAAGGGACAAACCTGCCTCTGAAGTACCTATCAGAGATTGCAACTTTCAGCAGAAGGCATCAGAGATGGCTTCATCAGAGGCTCTGAAGACAACGTCAGAGCTCTGAAGACATTCTCTCTGAAGATGACGCTGAAGACTCCTGAAGTATCAGAACAGATAACCAATCACTTAGTGATAAGATTTACTTTATAGAGTAGGTTACTGTTCAAGCATATCTTTGATCTTACCTATTAGGTAAGACACTGTTCAAGCATGTTTCTATTTGTCAGAATAGTACACTGTTCACTTTATGGTCCTATAAATAGGACCATCACTCCTTTGACAAGAGTGTGCTTTTTGATATCTTGTATAAGAAGAATCAACTGAATATATCTCACGAAGATCTTGTTCTTTCTACTTGCTTTATATATGAACTGTGATATTTGAATCTGCTTTTGATATTAAACTATATTGCTTCTGCTGTTTATACTCTTGCTGTTTATATCATTATTGTTATAAGGTTAAATCTGGGATCCAACAGATTGGTTATCTGTTCTGATACTTCAGGAAAGTCTTCAGCGCCATCTTCAGAGAGAATGTCTTCAAAGCTCTGAAGTTGTCTTCGGAGCCTCTGATGAAGCCATCTCTGATGTCTTCTGCTGAAAGTTGCAATCTCTGATAAGTACTTCAGAGGCAGGTTTGTCCTCTGAAGTCTTCATCCTCTGAAGTCTATGCCCTCTGAGGTCTATCTTTGGAAGTCCTCTGAAATAGGACTTGGGTATTTTCAACACTTTAACAAACAGAAGATTTGGGGCTAACATAAAAAGTTAAGGATATAATTCGCATAGGCTTATATACGAATTGTATAGAATTCGCACAAGACTGTATATGAAAAGTTGGGAGAAATTTGTTCAAGTGAAGAATTCGCATCGTGCTAGTTACAAGAAGTGAAGAATTCGCATAAGCCTATATACAAAAAGTACGAATTTCGCATCTCACTACGTGTGAAAAGTGAGGATTTCGCATCAAGTATCGTACGAATCTTGGGTTTTCGCATAGAAAGTTGGAAAATATTCTAAGTATAGAATTCGTATCGATACGAATTGTTTGAGGCTGAAATACATAATTCGTATCTCCCTGTTGTGCGAAAAGTTTCATGCGAAAAGTTTTGTGATCAAGAAAATTTCTAAGTCTAGATTTTGTAAACCGAAGCATACGAATTTCTCAGAATTCGCATACCGAAGCATGCGAATTTCTGTATTTCGCATCAAATTGTGTACGGATTTCTCAGGGTGTGCGAATTTTGGCTTCTGTAGTGTGTGAATTTCTCGAAGTCTGGGAATTTTGGTGAAGGTTGTTTGTGTTGTGCGAATTCTAGCTTCGGTGGTGTGAGGATTCTTATCTTAGGAATTTTGGAAACTTTTTCTGAAAATTTGTCTAAGATCTTTTGATTGTTGATTATTTTTCGAACTAACGATCATTTGTGCAAGTTTTATCAGGAACAATAGATGATTATTTTTTGTTGAAGAATATACTTCTAAACAACGTGAAGAGAAATATCAGAAGCGTAAAATGTCAGAACTTGAAGAACAACAGAAAGCGCATACGCGTATCATTGAAAGGATGAGAGCAGATAATGATAAACTCAACAAAAGTTTACTTCGGGTTGGAAATAAAAGGAAAGAGAATGAAGGGAAATTAAGGAGTGAAATCAAGTTGGTTGAAGAAAAGGCAAGAGTATTGGAGACTGAAAATGGTGATCTAAAGAAAAACATTTCAGATTTGGTAGCTCAGTTGGTTAAACTTAAGGAAGATGATTGTGTCAGGAAGAATGTGTTAGACTAGAATTGTATTCAAGATTAAATAGAGGGTCAAAGTTGTAATAGTTTGGTAGTTCAAGGGTTTGGTTGTAAAGTCAACAAATGTTGACTTAGTATAAATATGTTTTGTTCTTTGTAATCTGTAGAGACACACGCACATTAGACATTGTGGTAAGAACTCGCACACAAAGTAAACACACGTGAGATCTGTGACTAAATGTAATTCATGTGATTGATCTAATAAAGATTGTGTTCTAAATGATTGTGTGAATATATGCTAGTAATTCTGGGACACAATTGGTATCAGAGCGAGAAATTCATCAATTTGAAAGGTTTTCGAGTTCATATTCTGAGTTCGAGTTTCTTGAATCATTTTTTGTGCAAAAATGAGTTTTTGATAAAATTGTTGGTTGTTTTGTGATCGAAAAATGTTTTAGAACGTTTGTGTGTAATTGAATTTTATAGAAAAACACTTCTTGATAGTCGATTTGTGGTTTTTGTTTAAGGGGAGATATATAAAAGTTTGAAAGTCAGTTTACAGAATTGGAGAAAAGTTTCAGTTGTTCAAGTTCAAGTCAGTTACAAGTTGTTTGACAAAGCTGAAAAGAAAGAAAGAGCAAAGTTCGAGGTTTCAAATTTGATTCTTTTGGAAACAAAGGGGGAGATTGAAATTAATGAGGTTTATTCAAAGTTGTTTCAAAGGAGATGTAATGAAAGGGGGAGATATTCAAATCAGATAGAGGGTTTTTTAAATAAATTGATTTCAAAGTCAAAATTTGAAAGAAAGTTTGAAAGTTTTAAAGATTTGTCAAAGTTGTTAAAGTAAAGCCAAAGGGGGAAGACAAAGTTTTAAAGTTTTCAAGATTTAAAGCTGATAAAGATGTTTGCTAAAGATTGTTTGAAGATAAGAAGACCTGAATATAATTATCAATTTTTTTTTAATCTTGAATCCAAAGGGTTTGGTTGTAAAGTCAACAAAAGTTGACTTAGTATAAATAGGTTGGTTTCTTTGTAATCTAGTGAACACGCACATAGAATCACATTCAGAGAGATTGGTAAGACTTTGCACATACAGAGAACACAACGTGAGCCTTGTGACTATATGTTAGATCTGTGATTAATTGTAATTCGTGTGATTGATCAATAAACTTGTGTTCTTAATCTGTGTATTGATTGTTATATGCTAGTAATCTGGGTTACATGCTTGTTCTTCACTTGTTCGAACAAAAACTTGATTTTTCAAATAAAAAACGATCAAATCCTTCACCAATTGATCTGAAATTTTGCAGGTATCCTCTAAAACATCAATCGAACAGGTTACGACCAACGAATTTCGATCAAAAACACAGAAAGTTACAAAGTCGATCTAATTACAGTGTTCGTATAAACTCGAACAAAAACATAAAGAATTTCCAAAATTAGTCCAATCTACTAAAAAATCGACAAAACAGTATACATGAAGATTGATCTATATGCAAAATCGAGTACAATGATGTACCCAACAAATTAAAAACATCACTAAACTTTGAAATCAAAACTGAACAGGACGTTTTGCGAGTTCTTGAATTATCGACCAAAATTCTATGAATTCGATCCTTGTTTCTGAATCTGTTACTGCTCTGATACCAATTGTGAATCCCTGTAACAATGCTAGACAAGATGACAACAAACGAATCAATCAATTTCCATTTTCAATTCAATATGAAAAACGATTACACAATAAGTTCTCTCAAACTTTCTCTCTCTACAATGATCAACGCGAACAATGAATAACTCTCACAACTCTATACACTCTACATGCACACCACTAGCCATATCCCTATTTATACAGGACACAAACTCTCACACAACAAAACTCAAATACTTTGAATTTTTATTACAATTGACTTTGACTTTCTATGCTTGAGAGTTGACTTGAACTTTGACTTATCTTGACTTCAGTCTTTTGTCTTCTATGATCTTGTATCCAACATATTTATGCACTAACAATTATCTTCGGTGAAATGGATGCTAAAAGGAAAAGATTCGATAGTTAAGACTGTGTAACCACCTCCACCTCCACCTGTTCAACCCACTGCAGCTAATCTCTCAATAGATGAACTAAAGTCAATTCTATTTTCAAAGCTGCTACCTCAGGCCCCAGAAGATCAATCAGATGCAGACCTTGTTGGATTACTTAGATCTCAGCAACCTCCAATTACCCGTTTTGCTTTTGTTACTCCATCAAACCATGTAACCTCTATTGAGCTCAACCAATTCAGGTCAAAGTTCTTACTACTCTTCAGTCCATGCAACAGTAAATCAGTGAATTATCAGTAAAGATGGAAGTAGTACAGACTTCATGCAAGAAACAGGCACAAGGTAGGAAAAAAAGGCATGACCATGTTGATGATCATGATCATGAGGAGGAGAGGTCAAAGAGGCAAAGATTGAATGAGGGTTCAAAACAAGTTCATGCCAAAGATTCTTCTGCTGATGAAGTGGCTCAAAAATTTCAATGTGGCCAGTATGGAGAGGAAAGTGGGAAGCATCATGTATTATATGTGAATCCATATATAGAACCAACGGTTGAAAAGCCTATGGTTGCATCAGAGGAGTAGTTGTTGTTGAAGTAGTTGAAATCAGTTCAGATGATGATGACACTACTGATATGTATACCAAATTCTAGAAGGTAAAGGAAGAGTTTGAATATTTGATTGATGTATCAGATAATGAAGAAGTTGGAGTTGACTTGGAGAACATGTTTGATGAAAAAGAAACCGATTTCCTGCATCAATTGTATAGCCTAGAAACTCCAAAAGACATCAACTTCAGTTCTTTTGATTATATTCATGAGTTCAACTTTCATGAAGTTCAAGTTCCCCAAAACCAAAGTCAACCTACTATGCCCTCAGTATCTCAACCTAGTGCTCAATCCTTAGAAAATCAAGTTGGTGCCTCAACTTCTAGTAAACCTGAGTCAGAACCAAACCCTGCAGAAGTGAAACAGTGGAAGAATGAAATGAACATACCCTTTCTAGAAGAAACAAAGAATATTTTTGTGCATCACATCAGATAGTTGGATATATTTGTTGTTTTGAGGGTGAAGCATCAAGCCAAAAAATATCAAGAAGAGTATATGTACATGACGAATTCATTAGTCTTGCCTGCAACTCATGTAAAGATCAAGAAGTGGATAGTGACCATCAAGGAAGTCTATGAAAAGAAGTTGATTTTCACCATCTTGAGTTTGAGGACTTTGAATTTATATATCATCATTTCAGAGATCTGACAAACTGGAAAGAGAGCATAATCCTTGTCTTGGAAGCCATAAAGAGATTCATTAACAGGCATCTCATCGTTCTGAAAGACCCAGAGTTTGGTGTAGTATACAAGAATGGAAAGAATGAGAAGAGGTTTCTGAGATTGCAAAGTTTTCTGACGGGATTCTGAAAGTGATCAGAATACAGCTTGATAGAAGATACCAACAGAATGAAAGAGTGCAAAGAAGGAGAAAGAATGCAAAGAAGGGAAAGGTTACTAATGCTTAAAGCTTTCGAGGCCTTGGATGACAGAATTGAGTTCAGGAAAGCTATGAGAAGATTTGTAACCTATTTGGGCTTAAAGAATAGAATAAGACCTCTGTTTCCTTTATTCCAAAGGGGGAGATTGTTAATGCACTTCTGTTGGAAGTCAAGGTCAACACCAAAGTTAACATCTTTGTTAGTTCATTTTATGTCTTTGTAAATGGTCCTAGGGATTTTGTCCTTGACCATATATATAGTGTTTAGTCCTTTGATGATTCTAGTAACTTTGAAGCATTTGACTTGTAATCTTGTGACACTAAGAGATATATGACATTGGTGCTTTCTCTCTCTAGACTCTCTCCCTACATTTACATTTGATCTTTGTATTTTGTGATTGAATCTGGGTCTACAGGTGACGTTCCATCACCTAAGGGTTTGGGCTACTTAGAATCTGGGAGGCAGATCTTACCTTCTACCCCCTCTTCGCACCCTGGAGTCGAATACCTTTTCAAAAAGGTCTTGTATGAGCAAGTCTTCCCACCATGCCTTGCGTCGGCAACGATATGCTCTTTTGTCCTGATCACACTCCCGGTACCCTTGAAACAACCAATATGTTTAAGAAAGGTCTCATGACTTTGGTTACTAACATCTCTGTCCTCTAAAAACTTAAGGATCTTTTCCTCTTGTTTCTCCACGAATGAATTAATCATTTGCATTACGCTAGCCAAAAGTTTATTCTAAGGGTTTATCAATTGAATAACTGGGTTCTTAGAGGCCAAATGAACCCTTGGCACGTGCTCTGGTCCCCCACCCAACAATGTAGGTAGAGGTGGTGGAATTTCCTTGTTAGCCCTCTCAGCTAGATTTGGGTTTGACATGTTCCCCTCTTGGCCATCCCCTTGAATCGGTGGTCTACTCCGCATATTTACCATCACAGATTGCCACACACGAAAATGAGAATATGAGATTATACCAATACTATATAATAACAAAAGAAATGTACTATTTCATTCATCAATCATCGCAACAATATTAGGGTCAAGCACGCTCACATAACAATATCTTTGTAATAGCATTAGCTAAGTGAAATTATGAACAAATTATACATAAGAATTCTTTTTACCATCATTACAATTATCAATTAGTGTATTTTCGTCGACTCTATAATCCTCCTTCGTAGGAGTTCTACCCATATCTCACAAATCATGACTTAAATTCTCAGTTTAAGTTGAAAGATAATTGTAGGGAATGCCATGATGAGGGCATTTTCTTAACAACTCTTTAAACCTTTCCCAAGCATCGGGAATTGCTTCATCGTCCATTTGTTTAAACATGCAAATTTCGTTTCTGGACTTAGCATTACGGGTAGGTGGAAAATATTTTCTTAAAAACTTTTCAGCCATGTTGCTTCACGATGGTACGGAACGAGGAACCAAAGAATTAAACAATGATTTTGCCCGATCCCTTAGAGAAAAAGGAAACAAAGTAAGTCTCAAGGCATCGTTAGATACCCCAGGTATCAGGAATGCATCAGTGATCTCCATAAAAGATTTTAAATGAGAATGTGGATCCTCCGATGGCATTCCGGCAAATTGTCCGTTTGTTTGCAACATTTGAAACATGATGGGTTTAAGTTCAAAATGGAGGGCTTGTATATGGGGTCTAACTATTCCTGAATTTAATTGCTCAAAATCGGGAATAGCATAGTCCATGATTTTTCCCTCTTTGGAGTTTGCAAGATTAATTATGTTTGGAACATCATTCCTTGGTTTATTGGTGCCTTGAGATTTTACATCATCATCAACCTGGTTATGATTATTATTATCCCCTTGATTTGGTGGATTTTGTCGAAAATGGTGCTCAGGTGGATTTCCAAAAATTGTAGGTTCATCATGAAATATTGGTGCTCCCCGTGGAACTTCCAAAAGTGGTGGTGGTCTAGGTCCTCTATTTTCAAATCCAGGTGGTGGTGGTTCCATAATTGGAGGTTCTATGATTAATGCGATTCTTTGCGTTCTCCTCCTATTACGAAACGTTTGTTCAATTTCCGGGTCAAGTGTGAACAATTCCCCACGTGGTATTCTTGGCATACACTTCCACACTGAGATTCAAAAGGTGTTAGAAAAATCAAATCTTTTAAAATACGTTTATAAACATTTAGTGTGCCAATCCTCGGCAACGGCGCCAAAAACTTGATGTGGATGTTTGCACACCTCTAAGACATGATAAATTAAATCTCAAAGCAAGTATACAATGGGATCTAATATCGTCTTTCAAGTAATAAAGTGGTAGAATACCGAATATCGTCCCACAGAGATTGTCGTAAAAGATTAATAAAAGTGTAATAAAAGAGATGATTTCAGACGGCGATTTTGAAGACTTTGATTTGGTTTGGTTTGTCACTTGATTAGATTAACAGAATAATAAAACAAGCACGGGTGTAAGACATTTAGGTGAGATTTAAAAACAAATTCCAGCAGACTTATGCTGCAGCATGAGTTGGCCATAACTAGATCCACCATCTATTTTGAGGGTATTCCTCTCAGACTTCAATATTCACATTACTGTTTAGATTCGACTTAACACATCTCTATGCAGCCTCCAGCTATTTATAGTGTAGAATAAAGTCCTCATAATATATGGACGATCAAATCTCTTTGTATCTAAAACCGCTCTCTCGAGCCGATTCCCATATCCTTCAAGTTGACGTGTTCGAAGTGGCTTATCTCTAAGTCCTCTACACTTTAACACTAGTGACTAGAGATCAACTTGTCGAGAATAAATCATTTTAAAAAAATATGATAACTCTCATTATCAGTAATTCTCTCAAGTCTACTTCATATATCATTCAAACTGACGTGCTTTTGGTAGCTTATCTCTAAGTGAACCGCACTTTAACACTTTAGCAAGTGATCAATTCGTCAAGAAGTATCATTGAATATTTATAAAACTTGAAATGAAATGATGGAACATTGTTATTGCGAAACAATGTCCACTTTTCTTTGGTTTAAAATCTCACCCTTATATCTCACACCCGAGCTAAATAAAGCTAGCTACTCATATTTAAAGACATAAAGCGATAAATGACGGAAAGTAAAGACATAAATTAAATGACGGAATATAAATGACGGAATGTAAATTGCGTAATGTAAATAAAGCGAAGTAAACAAAAGTAAAATTACAAGAAATAAAATGACGAAAATGTAAAGTGCAATAATATAAAGAAGTAATTAAAGAAAGCTAAGAATAATAAAGCTTAAACTAAAGAACAAGAGAAGGTAACCAAAAGATTACTTCCAATTATAAAATGAGAGTACAAACTCCCAAGGTTAATGGTTCCAATCTTGGATTTCTTTTTGCTAATATGAGATAATGGATAATGGATGCCAAACTACAATCCCAAGCTCCCTTTTTATACTAAAAGGGAGTGGCATAAAAGAGTAATTAACACTAACAAGGTACTTAAAGTACAAAGACACATTAACCAAAAGTTAATATCCAAAAGATAATAAGGACAAGTGTTTTATCCAAAGTACACTAGCCAAAATTACTCTAGAAGGTTCCCAAAAATCAGATATAAAAATCCCAAAAAGTCTTTCCACGTTAAGCTCCTTCTAGCTTATCCATTAAGCTCCATATTTGGTTGCTGCAGGAATAATGCAGCCTGCTGCACTTATAATTCTGCCCAAAAAAACACCAATTAGCTTATCCAATGCAATAAAACAAGTCATTCACATCTTTAGCTCCATGAAAGAAGAAAAGAGAAAATAATGAACTAAAATGACTCAAAGGTTGGGATTATAAGGTAAAATGCTATGCTAAAAAGAAGATAAAAAGAGCATAATGGCACTAAATAATTAGTGCCATCACAACCCCAAACTTGAAATATTGCTTGTCCCCAAGAAATTAAGACACAAAAGTAAAATGAAAGAAAAGAGAAAAAAATGACTCAAGTGGTAAGTTTTGCAAGATGGATGCATTAAGTGCACACATGTAGATGATCAATCCAAGAATGCATGGCATAACCCTTCATAAATCCAAAGTGTCCATGATTTCTATCTACCATGAGTATGAACCATATGCTAGCAAGATTTTGTTTTTGTTATGGTACTCACATCTCACAATTAAGATCAAAAGGACTTTTAAAGAACTGGATCCCTCTTTTTCGCTTTTTTCTTTCTCACTTTGCCTCTTATTTTCACCCTTTGCATCATTTCAAAATTTTCAGATTTGCCACTTTTTGTGCTCTTTTCTTTTGGTGAATGCATTGCACTTGGCCCCTATGGGACTTTTTTTTTTTGCCTAAGTCCAAACGTGGCAGATTTGAAGAGCTATGCTCTTTTTCTGTTTTTAAGCTTTTGCCATGGTGGACTTTCCCAACCCCAAACTTTGAGATTTACAATGCCCTCATTGTAACTGTGTGAAAGTGTATAGATCATATGGAGTGGGTGCAAGTGGCTAATGTAGAGTATCAAAAGATGGCCTAAATCATTTCTCATGTAATATGTGGACCAAATTGCTTCCCAAGTAAAACAATCCTAGTTCTAGCAAGAACTACATAGTGAGATATAGACCATAACTGTATGAATTTATTATGGATATGTATGCATGCTCAAACTGATCACCAATGCCCATTTGCAAGAAAATAAATCCTAAAATTAGAAAAGACACAACCCAGACTCAAAAATTAAAAATTAACAAAAAACTGGAGCTAAAGGGTTGTGAATAGAACTTGCCCTACTCCATTGGAGTAGGCTGTAGATCCTGTGGTGGTGGTGCAGCAGCAGAAGTGCCCTCCATTCCATCTTTGTATGCCTTCAACAGCTGCCTCATTTCTTCTTTTTCAGCACACAACCTGATGTTCTCCTCTCTGATTGTCTTCAACTTCCTTCCAAGCTTTTTGATCTTCTTGTTATACTTCTCAACCAACTCAGTCTCAACCCTCTTGAAGTCATCTCTCCCCTTCTGGCACTCCTCCTTTCTCTGATCAAGGCTGCAAAACTACACAAACGATTAAAATAAAAGTCCTAAAAAGCAATAAAGGAAAGATAACATATTTACAAACAAAACGGGACTTCAAAAAGTCCACATCACTATTGAAGCTTGTCTAGCACAATGTGACCAAATCCACAGAACAGGGTTCTGGGATGGTCACAGGAGTATGGTATGTCTTAACTCTTTGTCCATTGACTTTTGAACACAGTGTTGTCCTCTGTGTTGTATTTTCTTGTCATGCCACTTCTTTGTATTTTCTTTATACAACTTAGCATTCTCATAGGACATGTTTCTATGCTCCTCTAGCTCACACAATTAGAGTTTTCTTTTAATTCCAGCAGCATCTGGGCGCATATTTAAAGCTTTGATTGCCCAGTATGCTTTGTGTTCTAATTCCAAAGGGAGGTGGCAAGACTTGCCAAAGACTAGCTTATATGAGGACATACCAATTGGTGTCTTGAAAGCCGTTCTATATGCCCATAAAGCGTCATCTAACTTAAAAGCCCAGTCTTTTCTATTTGGCTTGACCACCTTATCCAAAATTCCCTTAATCTCCCTGTTTGAAAGTTCTGCTAACCCATTGGTTTGTGGGTGGTATGCAGTGGAGATCCTGTGATTAATGTTGTATTTTTCAAGAACTTCACGTAACAAATTGTTTACAAAATGAGTACCCTCATCACTGATTAGAGCCCTGGGGGTACCAAACCTTGTAAAAATCTGTTTCTGTAGAAATTTAACCACTGTTTTTTGCATCATTTGAAACACATGCCACTGCCTCCACCCACTTTGAGACATAATCCACAGCAACTAAGATGTATTGACATTTGTTTGATGGGGGGAATGGTCCCATGAAATCAATTCCCCAAACATCAAATAACTCAACTTCAAGGATCCCATTTAGTGGCATTTCATTCATTTGAGAAATGGAACCACTTCTTTGGCATTCATTGCATCTTTGTGCAAATGTGTGGGAATCCTTAAAGAGAGTTGGTCAATAGAATCCTGATTGTAATGTTTTAGCTGCCGTTCTTTGCCCTCCAAAATGTCCTCCATAAGGTGCTTGGTGACAATGCTGCAGGATTACTGCAACATCAGGATCTGGGACACACCTTCTTAGGATCTGATCTGTACCTAATTTGAACAAGAAAGGGTCATCCCACAGATATATTTTGGTGTCATGGAGAAATTTTTTAAACATCTGGCTAGTATACCCAGAGGGTTTTATGCCACAAGCCAAGTAGTTTGCAATGTCCCCAAACCATGGGGAATCCTTATGCTGCAGCATGAGAATCTTTTCATCCGGGAAAGTCTCAATGATGTCTCCTAGGTCTTCACTAAGTCTCTCTAATCTAGGCAAATGGTCCGCAACTTGGTTATCTACCCCCTTCCTATCCACAATCTCTAAGTCAAACTCTTGCAACAACAGAACCCATCTTATTAACCTGGGCTTTGCATCTTTTTTTGAGATAAAATATTTAATGGCGGCATGGTCGGTATGTACAATGACTTTTGCTCCCATCAAATATGACCTAAACTTTACAAAGGCAAAGACTACACCTAAAAGTTCTTTTTCTGTTGTTGTGTAGTTGATTTGTGCTTCATTCAAAGTCTTACTTGTGTAATAAATTGAATGAAACACTTTTTCTTTTCTTTGACCTAATACAACACCAACCGCCCAATCACTCGCGTCACACATGATTTCAAAAGGTTTTTCCCAGTTAGGAGCAACAACCACTGGAGCAGTCACCAAAGCTTTCTTCAAAATTTGGAATGCATTTCGACATTCCTCAGTGAATTCAAATTTGTGGTCATGCTGTAATAATATACACAAAGGTTTTGATATTTTTGAAAAGTCTTTGATAAACCTTCTATAATATCCAGCATGCCCAAGAAAGCTTCTGATTCCTTTAACAGTGGTTGGTTCGGGTAGTTTTTCAATTGCTTCAAGCTTAGCCTTGTCTACCTCCACTCCTCTTTTTGAAATTAAATGTCCAAGAACAATTCCCTCTTTTACCATGAAATGACATTTTTCCCAATTTAGGAGCAAATCAGTTTCCTCACATCTCTCAAGACCCTTTTTAAGAATGTCCAGACAATTATCAAAAGATGAACCATAAACTGAAAAATCATCCATAAATATTTCAATGGATTTTTCAAGCATGTCAGAGAATATGAACATCATGCATCTTTGAAAAGTTGCTGGAGCATTGCAGAGTCCAAATGGCATTCTTTTGAAAGCAAAGGTACCATAAGGGCAAGTGAATGTGGTCTTTTCCTGATCCTCGGGTGATATAGAAATCTGGTTGTATCATGAGTAACCATCTAGAAAACAATAGTACTCCTTACCGGCTAACCTATCCAACATTTGATCTATGAAAGGTAATGGAAAATGGTCCTTTTGTGTGGCTTGGTTTAGCTTACGGTAGTCCATGTAGATTCTCCATCCGGAGACGACTCTAGTGGGGATGAGTTCATTCTTATCATTTGTAATGACAGTAATTCACCCCTTCTTTGGGACACACTGGATCGGACTATACCAAGAACTACTGGCTATTGGAAAAATGATTCCTGCGTCTAACAATTTTAAAATTTCCTTTTTTACTACCTCTTTCATGACAGGGTTTAGCCTTCTTTGTGGTTCAATGGAAGTGAAGCTTTTGTCCTCTAGGATGATTTTGTGTTGACAAATGGATGGACTTATTCCCCTAAGGTCAGCCATGGTCCACCCTAGAGCTTTGGTGTGTGATCTTAACATGTCTACCAACTTCTTTTCTTGAGACAATTCTAGGGTAGATGAGATGATGACAGGCAATTTTCCTTCTTCTCCTAGAAAGGCATATTTTAGATGAGATGGGAGTTGTTTTAACTCCAGGTCAGGTGCTGAGACTATGGATGGAGTGAATGGTTTTTGGTAACTTCTGTCAAGCTGCTCAAATGCTGCAACACTGGCTAAATTAATTTCTTCCAGGCTTGAGTTCTCAACATCATTTCCTAGGGCTATTTCCTCATCATCTTCTTCTTCCAACTTACAAGTCCTTCTAACCTCTTCCTCTTGGCATATTGATTCAATCACACTTAAAGTTGCACAATCCTCAAAATCATCAGGGTATTTTAAGGAATTGAAAACATTAAATGTGACTTTTTGATCCGAAAGTCTCATGGTCAGTTCTCCTTTTTGGACATCTATCAAAGTTCTTCCGGTGGCCAAAAAGGGTCTTCCTAAAAGAATAGGAATATCTTTATCAGCCTCAAAATCCAAGATAATAAAATCTGCCGGAAATATGAACTTGTCAACCTGAACTAGAACATCCTCAATTTTTCCCTTAGGGTAGGCAATGGTTTTGTCAGCTAACTGGAGTGTAACTGTGGTAGGCCTAGCTTCTCCTATCCCTAAGTTGTTGAATACTGATAAATGCATGAGGTTGATACTAGCTCCTAGATCACACAAAGCCTTTCCTACTTCCTTCCCACCTATTGAACATGGAATGGTAAAACTTCCTGGGTCTTTCAACTTAGGAGGTATTCCATTGGTCAGGAGTGCACTACATCCTTCAGTCAAAGCAACTGTCTCATATTCATTCAACTTTTTCTTCTTGCTTAGGATGTCTTTAAGGAATTTGGCATAACTAGGCATTTTCTCGATTGCTTCAACGAGAGGTATGTTGATGTGCAATTCTTTGAACACATCCAAGAATTTTTTAAATTGCAGTTCTTCTTTTTGATTCCTTAACCTTCGAGGGTAAGGAACATAAGGAGGAACTAGTTTTACGAAAGATTTACTTGAATGTGTGGAGCAAGATGTGTCTTTTGTGCCCTTGGTCTCACTCTCCTTTGGTAAGGTTGGGATTTCACCCACTATAGGTTGGACAAGACTGGCTACCTCAGGCTCTAGATTCTTTGTGGGCTTAGGCTGTGGTTCAAGAACAGGAGCTAAAACAGTAGTTTCGGGTTCTGACTTTTTGGTATTTTCAAATTCTGTTTGAGTCATTGGTCCAAACTTGTTTTGTACTGTTTCATTCAATTCTTTACCACACCTAAGGGTCACAACTTTTACATGTTCTTTTCCAAGAGCCCTTGGGATTTCTGTGTCACTGGGTAAGGTACCAGCAGACTTGTTGTTCTGATTTTGTGCAATCTGACTGACTTGAGTTTCTAAGTTCCGAAGCTCAGTCTGAGTTTGGGTCATAAAACCCCTCATCATAGCTTCCAAGGAATATGATGATTCAACCTGTGGAGGAGGTTTTTGAAAATGCTATTGATTATTTTGAAAATTCTTGTTCTGATAATGCTGTAAACTTTGGTTATGATGGTGTTGAGAACCTTGACTTTGGTGATGTGAACTTTGGTTTTGATGATGTGAACTACTAGCATGATGTTGCGGCTGAAAATTTGAAGTTTCTTGTGGCTTAGGAGCTGGCTGATTTAGACATGGACTGTTCCAAGAAAAATTTGGATGTTGTCTCCAACTAGCATTGTAGTTGTTGTCGTAGGGAGCATTCTTGTTTTGAACATAGTTTACTGATTCAGAGTTTTGAGGACAATGTTCATAGGAATGTTCCCCACCACAACAAACACATTGAATAGAAAGGACTGACAGGGTGGATGTAGCAGCAGCTGGTTGCATTCCTTGGTTTGAAGATAAGTTTTTAAGCATTGTAGCCATGGAAGCAAGTTGTGTTGTTAATGCAGTATATGAATTCACATCATGAATCCCAACAGTTTTCTTTTGAGGTTGAGCACGTGGATCAGCCCAATGTTCGTTATTTGTGGAAATTTTTTCAAGAAATTCATACCCGTTATTGTAGGTGTTAGCTGTAAAGGCCCCTCCTGATGTCGCATCAAGCATTTGTTTTGCCATGGGGTTTAATCCATTGTAAAATGTCTCGAGTTGAATACAGTAGGGAATGCCATGATGAGGGCATTTTCTTAACAACTCTTTAAACCTTTCCCAAGCATCGGGAATTGCTTCATCGTCCATTTGTTTAAACATGCAAATTTCGTTTCTGGACTTAGCATTACGGGTAGGTGGAAAATATTTTCTTAAAAACTTTTCATCCATGTTGCTCCATGATGGTACGGAACCAGGAGCCAAAGAATTAAACCATGATTTTGCCCGACCCCTTAGAGAAAAAGGAAACAAAGTGAGTCTTAAGGCATCGTTAGATACCCCAGGGATCAGGAATGCATCAGTGATCTCCATAAAATATTTTAAATGAGAATGTGGATCCTCTGATGGCATTCCGGCAAATTGTCCGTTTGTTTCCAACATTTGAAACATGATGGGTTTAAGTTCAAAATGGAGGGCTTGTATATGGGGTCTAACTATTCCTGGATTTAATTGCTCAAAATCGGGAATAACATAGTCCATGATTTTTCCCTCTTTGGAGTTTGCAAGATTAGTTATGTTTGGAACATCATTCCTTGGTTCATTGGTGCCTTGAGATTCTACAGAATCATCAACCTGGTTATGATTATTATTATCCCCTTGATTTAGTGGATTTTGACGAAAATGGTGCTCAGGTGGATTTCCAAAATTTGGAGGTGCATCATGAAATATTGGTGCTCCCCGTGGATTTTCCAAAAGTGGTGGTAGTCTAGGTCCTCTATTTTCAAATCCCGGTGGTGGTGGTTCCATAATTGGAGGTTCTATGATTAATGTGATTATTTGCGTTCTCCTCCTATTACGAAACATTTGTTCAATTTCCGGGTCAAGTGTGAACAATTCCCCACGTGGTATTCTTGGCATACACTTCCAAACTGAGATTCAAAAGGTGTTAGAAAAAATCAAATCTTTTAAAATACTTTTATAAACTTTTAGCGTGTCAATCCCTGGCAACGGCGCCAAAAACTTGATGTGGATGTTTGCACACCTTTAAGACATGATAAATTAAATCTCAAAGCAAGTATACAATGGGATCTAATATCGTCTTTCAAGTAATAAAGTGGTAGAATACCGAATATCGTCCCACAGAGATTGTCGTAAAAGATTAATAAAAGTGTAATAAAAGAGATGATTTCAGATGGCGATTTTGAAGACTTTGATTTTGTTTGGTTTGTCACTTGATTAGATTAACAGAATAATAAAGCAAGCACGGGTGTAAGACATTTAGGTGAGATTTAAACACAAATTCCAGCAGACTTATGTTGCAGACATGTTGTAGCATGAGTTGGCCATAACTAGATCCACCATCTATTTTGAGGGTATTCCTCTCGGACTTGAATATTCACACTACTGTTTAGATTCGACTAAACACATCTCTGTGCAGCCTCCAGCTATTTATAGTGTAGAATAAAGTCCTCAAAATATATGGACGATCAAATCTCTTTGTATCTAAAACCGCTCTCTCGATCCGATTCCCATATCATTCAAGTTGACGTGTTCGAAGAGGCTTATCTCTAAGTCCTATACACTTTAACACTAGTGACTAGCGATCAACTTATCGAGAATAAATCAGTTTAAAAAAAATATGACAACACTCATTATCAGTAACTCTCTCAAGTCTAATTCTTATATCATTCAAACTGACATGCTTTTGGTAGCTTATCTCTAAGTGAACCGCACTTTAACACTTTCGCAAGTGATCAATTCGTCAAGAAGTGTCATTGAATATTTATAAAACTTGAAATGACATGATGGAACATTGTTATTGTGAAACAATGTCCACCTTTCTTTGGTTTAAAATCTCACCCTTATATCTCACACCCGAGCTAAATAAAGCTAGCTACTCATATTTAAAGACATAAAGCGATAAATGACGGAATGTAAAGACATAAATTAAATGACGGAAAATAAATGACGGAATGTAAATTGCGTAATGTAAATAAAGCGAAGTAAACAAAAGTAAAATTACAAGAATTAAAATGACGAAAATGTAAAGTGCAATAATATAAAGAACTAATTAAAGAAAGCTAAGAATAATAAAGCATAAACTAAAGACCAAGAGAAGGTAACCAAAAGAATACTTGCAATTATAAAATGAGAGTACAAACTCCCAAGGTTAATGGTTCCAACCTTGGATTTCTTTTCGCTAATATGAGATAATGGATAATGGATGCCAAACTACAATCCCAAGCTCCGTTTTTATACTAAAAAGGAGTGACATAAAAGAGTAATTAACACTAACAAGGTACTTAAAAGTACAAAGACACATTAACCAAAAGTTAATATCCAAATGACAATAAGGACAAGTGTTTTATCCAAAGTACACTAGCCAAAATTACTCTAGAAGGTTCCCAAAAATCAGATATAAAAATCCCAAAAAGTCTTTCCACGTTAAGCTCCTTCTAGCTTATCCATTAAGCTCCATATTTGGCTGCTGCAGGAATGCTGCAGCCTGCTGCACTTATAATTCTGCCCAAAAATACACCAATTAGCTTATCCAATGCAATAAAACAAGTCATTCACATCTTTAGCTCCATGAAACAAGAAAAGAGAAAATAATGAACTAAAATGACTCAAAGGTTGGGATTATAAGGTAAAATGCTATGCTAAAAAGAAGATAAAAAGAGCATAATGGCACTAAATAATTAGTGCCATCATTCATAATCACTTAAAATAATGTCGAAAAGCGCAATAATAATGGAATGAAAATCACAACTGCCAAGTGTTTATGTTTACTAATTTTATATGAGTTGCATAAATTGGATTTAGTCTCTTTATTACAAAGAATAGTATACATGGTGCTTAAATGCGTCAAAACTAGGGCTCTGGGGTAACCAAAGCGATTGTGCCAGACATTAGGAGAAAGAACGAGCAGACTTTGATGCGGGAGGCCGAACTAGAAGAAGAAATGGGGTAGAGATCAATTGAACTATCATTTCTCATGAAAAGGATCCCATTCCAAAAATCCTTCACAGAGAAACCAAGAGGATCAAGTTCAACAAAAACATAATCGTCATTAGTAAATTAGAGGACAAATATGAGATTTTTAATGATGTGAGGCATATATATAGGAGGGTTAAAGTGCGGGTGGGGAGTGGGATATGGAATGTGCACAATACATGGATCGGAATGCTCAGTTCATTGCCAAATAAATAGAACACATAATTCTAGTATGCAAAGGAAAAGAAGTGTTCGTACATTGGGGGTTAGACGCGAGGAGGCACGTGTATTCATATACCACTGATTATAATTTGTAGGGTGGTGAAGTCCATTACGGTTGCCAAGGCGAGGGTTGCCAATCCTATTTAGGAGGACTATAGTGGGGGTGGATTTTGTTGGACCATGACTACTATAATGTATTTTAACGGTTGGAAGGTCGGGATTCCCTTGTTCGTGGTTATTGTTTCATGACTACTATAATGTATTGTTCCAGTTTCTAGCTATCAATTAACACACATATGATCGTGAAACACTTTCTTTTATTGAATCACACACGGTGTAAAACTCAGAATAGGCGTGTGTTCTTAATTGACTTGTCTCTACTAATCTAACACTTTGACCTGCTTTATATATGGTCAACATGACCTTAGCACTTGGTCAACTACTCTACAAATACAATTACACACTCACACTTTTACAACAATTACAAACAAGACCCTCATTTTAATCTTGAATACAATTTAGCTCTAACATTCTCCCCCTTTGGATTCAAGATTAAAAAAAATTTTGACACAAATCTTCAGGTCTTCTCTTTCTTGAAAAATCTTCAACAGATAATCTTTTACATCTTTGAAATCTTCAAATCTTTGTCACTTTGATTAATCTTTGATAGCACTTTAAATGAATCTCCCCTTTGGATTTCCTAACAACTATAGCACCTTCTTTAGTCTTCCCCTTTGATTACAAAAAGTAATAATCTCTTCAGAAAATCTCTTTAACACAACAAACTTTGAAGTATAAACATCTTCATCTTTTCAAACTTTCTCTTGACTTAGATTTCTTTGAATCATCACTTTGTCAACAATCTGACTTTATTTTCTTCCCCTTTATCACATCTTACTTGACTTTGCTTTTGCTTTGTAGTTGATCTGACTTTGAAATCTTGAAATTTCTCCCCCTTTTTGATGAATTGTGAGAATCAGAATCATCAAAACATTTCAATGTCAGCTCTGTCTTTGAAATAATCTCCCCCAAATAACAAATAAGCACAGTCTTCATGAAAAACAAAGATATTCTCCCCTTTTGGAAAAATGTGAGTAATCTCCCCCAACGAGAATATAATCTCCGTCTGATCTGATATTTTGCCTTCAATTCACGAAATGTATTCATCCGAATCTTTTCAAATTCAGACAAATTAGAAGTGGTAACCCTGAATCAACATATGAAACAGTTAATCTGCCTGTCAGTAGCAGGAGCCACTGTGTGTAATGAATACACATGGGAAAGGAGCTTTTATGATGTTCACTCTCCCAGGGCTTCCATTCAATCATTTAAAAACCACAAAGGAATTTTCTATGAATGTTATGACAAGAAAACTTATTCCTTGTGTGTTCGTGAAAGTGTAGCAATGATTGAAGCAATTAAAGCTTGAACAGGATCAAAATATGTAAACCGTTGAGACAACAATAGTTATACATAGACTCAATGTGCATGAGAAAGGGTCGAAGGTGGGGCAACTTTCCTTCTTTTTCAATATCAGCATCTTCCAAATGAAGATCCAATAGATGATGTGTTGCTTCCCCTTGAAAACGAAACATTCTTTTGTTAAGAAAATAATGAGTAGCAGGTGGGGTTATATGCAATAGTTGGCATGGGCTAGTTGCCTTTTTCAATGAAGGTTACGAAGAAGTGTGAACCAACAGATTATGCGGCTGCCCGGCTCAAAAAAAGTTTGGTGCAGAGTTTGATATTCTTTTTCTCTAATCTCTCACCCTCTTTCTTTTAAACATTTAAGCGTACTTCTAACAAAACTCTCTTTTCCATTTTACCTCAGCACACACCCACTCTCAATTCTTTTGACCCCTCTCCCCTCAATCACTCAAGGATTACTTCCGAGGTAGGAAACACTGGTTAACGTGAATCCATGGAAGTCTTTTAAGGACTCACACTGAATCCCATGTATTTTGTCCTAAAAGAATGTGTTGCTCAATAGTTAACTTGACAATTAAGCATAAGAAATCACTTGTCAAAAAATGTATGCTCATGAATAATAAGAATGAAATTTGAGCAATGTGAGCATTTAAGATCTCTCCAAACTTTGAACATTTATGATCATCCAATTTCATTGTTTTGAGAATCTGACAATGATTTAATCAGATCAAATATCATGAAGAAAAATGTAATGGGGTATCAAAGAACGGACATTTGTTTATATAAACAGGATATAAACAATGTAACAATGAAAGCACATTTAAAGTAGAAATGACGTCTGGTCTCAACCAACATTGAATTTCAAAGGGGAGTATTACCATCGAAAGATTTATCTTTTGAGACATGGTAATAACAAAGTCAATAAGAATGTACTGAACCGATGTGTGTAAGAATACTTGACAGTATATAGACAAGATAATACACAAGTATTGATCTTTTGGAAACACACGGTCAATTAAGCAATAAAGTATCAAAAAAACATTTAAAAGCACACTTCTCAATTCATGAAAACATTTTAAGAATATAAAGTGGTTTGAACATTTAGAAACCAATTTTCACACTTGAAAGTTGTTCTTCTTTCAAAGTATGGTAGAGTTTGAGATTCAGAAAAATATACCTGTAGTATAGAAGACTTAACTCCCCCTAAAATAAATATTATCTTTTAAGCATCCTTGACAAAACTTCAGATACTCCCCCTTGGTATCTATAAAAAGTCAACTCATTAGAAAAATGTGACAGTGAAAGTGTAACTAACTTTTCTCTTCTCCTCCTTAAAAATAGAATAGTAAAAATCTTATAAGCTCCCCTTAAAGATATAACAGTAAAATATTATAAAATCCCCCTCAAAGTAAAAACTCCTTTTGAAAGATGTTATATATTACGCACTCTGAAGAAGAAAAACTTTTGAGAATGGGTTCTGAACTGGAATATCCAGAAGCCATTGTTACGTATTCTCTGGTGAGAATAGTAACTCCCTCTAAAAGTAATAATGAATTTATCTCTTAATCTCTTCCTGAAAAATCAGAAAATATATCAGTAAAAATATAAAACATGTAAACTCCCCCTTAACATTTGCATAATCATTAATCATTAAACCGAGTTCTGAATTATTAGAATTGAAGTAAATTCAGAAGTCAAACTCCCTATATTTATCATTGAAGATCGGGTCATGAACTACTTTGTTCAAAAACCATTGTTCTTAAACATTGAAGACCAGGTTCTGATCTTGTGTAATCAGAAACCATCATTCGTTGAAGTACGAGTTCTGAACTGTTGTATTCATAAGTCTACTTTGATCTTTTAGATGCGGGTTCTAAACTGTAGTGTTTAGAAGCCATCGTTCTTTGACATTGAAGATTGAGTCCTAAGCTGCTTTACTTAGAAGTCATTGTTCTTTCTCCCATTAGTCTTTAGGTACCTTCAACACAGATTTAGCTTTTGATACCTACTGGTATTTGGGTCTTGGTTTGTTAGTTGCAGTTCTATTAGAAGAGATGTAATAAGAACCATACCAGTAATTCACATAATTTTTCCTAACAAAATCATTTGTACCACAGTAAGAACAATTAATTTTCTTCTATGCTAACCTGATCAATTGATTAATAGTATAAACAAGATCAGGTTTGCCAAAAGTTTTACCTTTCGGAACATTGTTCTTTTTAGCATTGGATGCATGCACAAATGATTTCGGTTCCTTCTTCTCATCTGTAGATCCTTTCACTCTCCAAATCTACTTTTCTTTGTCATTTGTCCTTTTATGTTTACCTGGACCATCAACAAGTTTATCAGAGAAAAGGTTAGAAGGACGAATCTGATCTTTATGTTTAGAAGTATGATCAACATCTGAATCAAACAAAGGATTATTATAAACATTCACAAAATGTGAACTTGAAGTTGTTTTGAATGAGCATTCTGAATCAGCTAGATCATCTCTCGGTGATTGAACAATTGATTCTGGCGTCTTTTGCTCAGTCAACTTCACCTTGAACATGATTTCTACAAGTTCTTTGATCTTTGAATATAAATTGTTTCTTTCCTTTGAAAGTAGATCAAACTTCTTGTGCAATTCAGACTTTGTATTCTTCTCCTTCATAACAGTTGATGACAGTTCATATAATTTTCCTGTCAGTTTGTTTATCTCAATCTCAAAAACTTTTCTTTCTTCCTCAAAATCTTTCTCTACAGATATTCTCTTATCAGATATTTCTTTGAACACACCAACATTCTTCTGTTCGGTTAACTTCTTCTCTTTCTCAAACTTATCTCTCTCCACGATGATAACTTTCTCAAAATCTGACACTTGTTGAGAAAGTTTTTTACATTTGAGTTCAACTGCCTTCTTTTCCTTTTCAGCATTCCTTGAAAGATCAGATAATCTTTGATTGAAAGATTTCTCTAGTTCAGCTTTCTCATTCTTACTTCTCTCGTCTACTTTCTTTAACCAATCTTTTCCCTTTTCATGATATATAGATACTAGAATTTCAGCTTTCTTCAGTTTAGCATTCAGACTCTCAATCTCAGCTTTCAGTTCTGAGTTCTGAAGTTTAAGCTTAGCATTCTCTTCTTCTATCAGAGGTATCTCAGGCATGTATTCCACTGCACAGTCTCTTTTTGTGAGAATGGTATTTCCTTTCTCATCAATGTACGACATCTTGAAATCTAAAAAAATATGAGCTAGAATTGATCATTAGTTCGACAAAAAGAATCAACAGATGCAACACTTAAAAATTTTCAGAAAATAAATTTCCTAAAAATTTCTAAGTATAGAATTCTTACACAACCGAGATTAGAAAGCAATTCGCACAACAAAAAATCAGAATTCGCAGGACCTGAGGAATTCGCATGCACACTAAAAAACAAGTTCAGAATTCGCACGCCTTTAAACAATTCGCACGCAAGATATATACGAAAACAATGCAATTCGCATGCAACTATATGCAAAATCTAGGAATTCATATGTAGTTATATGCGAGTTCTCACAATTCGCACAAGAGAGTTATGCGAATTCTTGAACTTTCAAACTGTTAGGTCATGAATTCACAATTAAACAATGTATAAAGATTGACATGAGATAGATTGGGTTGGAAATTGAATGTATTATTCACAACCTAGAGAGAGAAAGAGTTTCTCTCTCTAGAAACACTTACAAACTTGAATGGCTACATTGTGTATGAAAAGTTACAAACAAACTACAAACAATCTCCTATTTATAGCCTAATCACCCATGTTACACATTTTAGCCCAAGCCATATGCAAATGACAAGGCCTATTACAATATGGATGACTTTACAAAACTTTCTAAATATAATACTGTTAGCCCCAAATCTGAACCAATGAAAGTATTGAAAATAAATAAGTCTTCATCTAAAGACTTTCAAGGGACATCAGCAAGTCTGTCTTTGAAGTCAGTTTAGAGTCAGTCTGAAGAAAGCAAGTCTGTCTCTGGAGTCAGTTCAGAGTCAGTCTGAAGAAAGCAAGGTTGTCTCTGAAGTCAGTTCAGAGTCAGTCTGAAGAAAGTATGTCTGTCTCTGAAGTCAGTTTAGAGACAGTATCACGGAAAGACATCAGAGAGCCCCTCATCAGAGATCCTACTTCAGAGCTCTGAAAATGTTCACTCTGAATTTCTTGACAAAGAAGAACAGATGACACGTCACCTTGTGATAAGATTTACTTTCTAGAGTAGGTCACTGTTCAAGCATGTCTTGATCTTACCTCTTAGGTAAGATACTCTTCAAGCATGCTTCTATTTGTCAGATAAGTACACTGTTTACTTTATGGTCCTATAAATAGGACCATCACGTTATTGTTCAAAGTGTGCTTAAGAAGTCTTATAACTGATAATATAAGTTGAATATTTTATTCAAAGAATATCTTGTTTATCTATTATTTGCTTTATGAACTGTGATATTTGAATCTCCTTTGATATTAAACTATACTGCTTCCGCTGTTATTACTCTTATTGTTTATATCATTGTTGTGAAATTAAATCTGGGATCCAACAATTGGTATCAGAGCCTCCTTTGTTTTCTAAACAAAGAAAGATCGCATCTGCATACTCGGATAGATTTACATCTCATTGATTCTAACTTTCAATATATGTGCATGTTCAAATAAACCTGGTTTATTAAAGAACACCATATGCTCAAGATTTGATAGTAAATCACTGTTCAATACAAAAAGCATCTATTCTTCAAATCTTCATCTTTTTCTTCAAAAATGGCAAACTCAAGCATAAGTGCCATTTATACAGCTGGGTCATTAACAAAACCTCCTACACTTTTAAGGGATGAATATCCCCAATGGAAGATAAGGATGGTAAATTTCTTAGAAGGTATGGACAAGGATCTTTTTAGATCAGTGAACGTTGGACCTCACATTCCAATGGTGTTGGTTCCAAGAGTTCCTGCAACAGCAGATACTGCTGAAATCCCTGCATATTATGAAAAGAAAACCACAAACTTCACTGATGAAGAAACTAATATGATGGATAATGACTCAAAAGTTGTTAGATTACTTATAATGGCCATTCCCAATGATATCTTTCAAGAACTTGATTCTTGTAAAACTGCAAAAGAGATATGGGATCAGTTGTTAAATCAACTTGAAGGAGGCCTACAAACCCAGAAAAATAGAAGAAATCTATGCATCAATGAATATCATGATTTTCATGCTCTACCAGAAGAAATATTACACCAAACATACTCAAGATTCAACATTCTTATCAACAAATGCAGAAAGTTTGGAGTGATAAGAACAAAAGAGGAAAACAAATTTCTTTTCTTGAAAAGCTTAAATGAAGAATGGTCACAACTGTCCATGTCTATACAAGCCAATCAAGATCTTGAGTCATGGATATTAACTGACATTTATGGCACTCTTGTTGCACATGAAAAGGAAGTTATGAAGCAAAAATCAAAATTGTCTTTAGGTGGACCCCTTGCACTTGTTTCAAAACAAATTTCGAAAGAAAACAACTGTGAAGAGTCACAAAAAGGTTTGGAAACAAAAAGAAGATCCAAAAAGGTCCTAATGGCAGAAGAAAATCATTCAGATTCAGACTCAGAAGATGATATCAATGCCTTCGCCAAATCTCTTGCATTAATCACTCATCAATTTAACAAGAAATTTGGCAAGAAAGTATTTGAAGGAAGGAGAGAGAATGAAGAAAGAAGAAATCCTGAAAGAAGATTTCAACAAGATGGTGTCAGATTTCAACAAGAACCCAGATTCACTCCATATAATGATCAAAAGGGTACAAACTTCAACAACAATGATGCAACTCAACAATCATTTCAACCAAGGTATCCACAGCCACAGAGATATTTCAAACCTCAAGAACAAAAGCCAGAGACAAGTACTGCCACTCTTCCAACAAATCAAAATGATGGAAGATGTTTTAGATGTGGAAAAATAGGCCATTTCTCTGCAAACTGCAGAGGAAAACTTGTTAAAGATCAAGATTACTACAAGAACAAATACAAATACAACGTAAAAGAAAGAGTTCTTGTAGCAGAAATGGATGACTGGCTATCAGACTCAACAAGTGACGGCGAGGAAGAACCTACTAATCTCTGCGGTATGGCTTTTTCAGATGGAAATCAAACTGATGGAGCATCAGAAGACAACTCTGAAAAGGTAAACTCTCTTTACACCTCTGACAGTGATCCTGAAATAGATGCTTTTAAACTAATTAATGAACTTCAGGATCTAGAGCAAAAGTTTCTTGAAGAGAAAAAGGAAAGAGAGCAAGTGACAAAAGAGCTCATTTTTTTCAAAAGAGAAAAGAATCTTCTGGAATCAGAAAAGAAAGAAATTTTTCTTGAAAAAAACCAAACTTGAAGACACTCACAAGCAAAAAGAAAAATCATTTTCAGAAGAAATAAGAAAAATTGAGAAAGTTTTAAAAGGAAAAGAAGAAGAAGTAAAAAAATCTGAGTATGAAAGGCTCAATTCTATTGCCTTAACCAAATTTTTTCAAAAGGAAAGAGAAATCCTACATCAATCTCTAGATAGAAAAAATCTTCGAATCAAAAGTTATGTCAATGCACAAGGTGTTTTCGACAAAATAAAAACTCAAATGGACTCTCAAGGGTTGGGATTCAATGAGTTGAATTCATTCACTGGATTGGAGAAAACTTCACTTTCTTCCACTTTCCGTATGGGAAAGGTCCAAAGCTTTGAAGGTACATCTCTGAATAATTTCAAAAGAATGAAAACATCAGAGGGGTCAAAAACAAGAGCTTTGAATTTCAAAAATACTATATACTCTGAAGTAAGAAACTTTCAAAAGTCTGTGTTACAGATAAAAGAAGAAACTTCAGAGGTAGTCTTCACAAAACCTCAAAGCAATGATCCCAAAGAAATTTTCAGATTTGATGCTTTCATCTCAAATGAATCAGAGACATCCGAACCAAGTACCTCTGATACAAGTACTTCTGAAAATGAATCTCAGAGTTCACTTAATACGAATGCCCCTCTGTATTCACCAAAGTCAGATGAAAACATCAGAACTATATTTGAAGAGGATGTTAAAAAGATATGGAAAGAAAATGTCATGGAGGACTTAAAAAGAAAAGAAAGCATGAAACGGATCATTAAAGTCTCTAGAACAAAAGAAATTGAAAAACCAATAGAGATAGCTATCTCTATTAAAACTAAGAGAGACTTTCTTGATTCTGATTCAGAATCTGATCAAGAGATTGATGAACAGATTTTTTGTAAACCAGAGAATGTAATTCACAAAAAGATAGAAACTGTTGGGTCTGGTATTTTGAATGTTCCAATTTCAATTTTGAAAACCAAAACCAGAATACCAATAAGTCCTGATTTTGCAAATATGTGTTTACAAGCAAAAACGTCTCTTGAACTTGAAAAAGAATTACAAGAAAAGGCAAAGAATAAAACAAACACTTATGAATCTTACTCCTATAAAACAATAAAATTCTCTCCTGAACAAAAAGGCAAATGGACAAAAATTAACCATATTGATCCTGTTTGTGCATTAAGCAGCAAAGAAAAGAAGATGTTTTTGATCAATAAAAAGCAACTTCAAAAGAAGACTGTCTTTCAAGCAAAAAGGAAAGAAGTAGTTAGGGATACATGTAATATTCCTAATGCTAGTTTCAAAAGAAGTCAAAATGTAACAAATGCTTTTAATAAAAAAAAACTTTGCTTCTACTCCTTCTTGTTCTATTAATTGCAACTGCATTCATCTCTTGATCAAACTGAAAAATCATTTCAGAGGATCACATTGTCTTCTGAATCAGTCTCTGAAAAATATCTCAGAGACAAAATTTCAACAGAAGACAAGTAACGGCAAGACATCAAAAGATGAGATGCCAAAAATTCATACAAATCCACCAAAGTCTAACATAAAAGGACCCATAATGAGATGGGTACCTAAGAAACAATAATCTGTCTTGCAGAATCAGTCAATGCCAATCTGGTACCTAGATTCTGGATGTTCAAGGCATATGATTGGAAATAAGGAATTATTATCCTCATTCAAAGCAAAATCTGGAGGAGCAGTTACTTTTGGAGACAATGTGCAAGGACAGATTAAAGGATATGGTGAGTTGTCAAGAGGAAATGTTTTAGTATCAAAGGTTACTTATGTGGATGGATTAAAACATAATCTGATCAGCATAAGTCAACTTTGTGATCATGTTTTTGATGTGAAATTTCAAAGAAAATATTGTTCACTTCTCCACTCAGAATTAGATCGAGAATTACTCAGAGCAGACAGAAAAGGTAACCTCTACAGAATGAATTTTACCAAGATAAACGACACTGATTCAGAGAAACTTTGTATTGTATCTCTGAATAGTGAAGAAGTCTGGCTCTGGCATAAAAAGTTTTCACATCTAAACTTTTCCTCACTTGATAAATTAGTTAAACTTAATTTGGTTAAGGGATTACCATCTCCAAAGTTTAACAAAGATCATCTTTGTTCTGCTTGTGAGATGGGAAAAATGAAAAGATCTTCCCATAAAACCAAAAGTGAAAACAACTGTCCTAGACCTCTGCACATGCTTCATGTGGACCTCTGTGGTCCTATCTCTGTACAGAGTCTAGCAGGTAAGAAATACATTCTGGTTTTAATTGATGAATTTTCCAGATTCACATGGATAGAATTCATCAGAGCCAAATCTGATGTACCTGATATTTTGATAAGATTGTTGAAAAGATTACAGGTTCTATTTAGCAGCAAAGTTCAGAAACTAAGAAGTGATAATGGAACAGAGTTCAAAAATGCCAAAATCAATTCATATCTATCAGAAGAAGGCATTACTCCTAACTTTTCTGCAGCAAGAACCCCTCAGCAAAAGGGAGTAGTTGAAAGGAATAACAGAACACTTGTTGAAGCTGCAAGGACAATGCTAGCTGGATCTGATCTTTCAACAAATTTTTGGGTAGAAGCAGTGGCAACAGCCTGCTTTACTCAGAATAGAGCTACAATTGTCAAGAGATTTCAGAAAACATCCTATGAACTCATTAACAATAGGAAACCTAATGTTAAATATTTTCATGTTTTTGGATTCAGATGTTACATTCTGAACGATAGAGAATCTCTTGGAAAGTTTGACAAGAAAGCTGATGAGGGCAAATTCATTGGATATTCTTTAGCCTCAAAAGCTTTCAGAGTGTTCAATCTTAGAACAAGGACCATCCAAGAGAGCATCAATATCACTTTTGATGACAATAAAAGCTCTGAACAACAAGAAAGTCTCTCAACACCTATCTCTGAATCATCAAGAGAATCTGAATTAAACAAGAATATTTGAAGATTTCTTTGATGAAGATAACCAAGAAGTAATCTTCAGAGATAGACCAAGAGAGAATTCAGAAGGACCCCAAGAAACAGGTACAACCCTTTCTGGACCCTCTAAATTAACACCTTCTGTTTCACCAAATTCAGATCAGCAAAGTGAATCAGAAGAAGTTGAAGATCAAAAAGAGGATGATCAAGGAGTGTCTGAAGTAACTCCAGAAACAAATAGTGAAGAAATTCAAGAATTTGCTTCACCATCTCGGGAAACAACTTCAGAGCCTCTGAACAGCACAACAGAGATATCACCAACTGTCATCTCTGAAGTTCAAACTCCACCCCAAATTTTTGCTCCAATCTCAAGATGGACAAAATATCATCCAATTGATCAAATAATTGGATCCTCATCAGAAGGAGTTAAAACAAGATCTGCCACAATCAATGAATGCTTCTACGTAAACTTTTTAAGCATTATTGAACCAAAGAAGGTAAAAGAAGCTCTTGAAGATCCTCATTGGATTTTTGCAATGCAGGATGAACTTCAAGAGTTTGTAAGAAACAAAGTCTAGACCCTAGTTCCCCTTCCCAAAGGAAAATTTGCAATTGGAACAAAATGGGTTTTTAGAAACAAAAAGGATGAGGATGGAATAATAATTTGGAACAAAGCCAGGTTGGTTGCTAAAGGATATTTCCAAGAAGAAGGTATTGATTATGATGAAACCTTTGCACCTGTAGCTAGGCTAGAAGCAATAAGAATCTTCTTAGCCTATGCTGCACACAAAGGATTCAAAGTTTATCAAATGGATGTTACATCTGCCTTTCTACATGGTAAATTAAATGAAGAAGTTTATGTCCAGCAACCACCTGGATTTGAAAGTACAGAGTTTCCTAATCATGTTTATTATTTGGATAAGGCTCTGTATGGACTTAAACAAGCTCCAAGAGCTTGGTATGCAACTCTGTCCACATTTCTGATTAAAAATGGATTTGACAAAGGCACAATTGATACAACATTATTCATCAAAAGGTACAAAAATGAGATGCTATTAGTACAAATTTTTGTTGATGACATTATATTTGGCTCTACAAATCAAAAGTATTGTGACAAGTTTTCAGAGTTGATGAAGAGTGAATTTGAGATGAGCCTCATGGGAGAATTAACTTTCTTTCTAGTCTTACAAGTAAAACAAACTTCAGAAGACACTTTCATAAGTCAAACTAAATATGTCTCTGAAATTTTAAACAAATACAAACTCAATGATTCAACTTCTATGAAAACGCCTCTAGCCACAGGAGTCAAACTTGACTCTGATCCTTCAGGACAATCTGTGGAAATAAAAACCTACAGAGGCATGATAGGTTCACTATTATACTTAACTGCAAGTAGGCCTGACATAATGTTTGCAACATGTCTTTGTGCTAGATATCAAGAAAATCCAAAAGAATCTCATTTATCTGCTGTCAAAAGAATTTTCAGATACCTAAGAGGGTCACCATCATTAGGCCTCTGGTATCCAAAACTTTCTAGTTTTGATCTAACAACTTACACTGATGCAGATCATGCAGGATGTAAGCTTGACAGAAAAAGTACCTCTAGGTGCTGTCAGTTACTGGGCAATAAGCTGGTAAGTTGGTCATCCAAGAAACAAAACTGTGTTTCAACTTCAACTGCAGAGGCAGAATATGTTGCTGCTGCTAGTTGTTGCTCTCAAGTAATATGGATGAAAACTCAGCTCAGAGATTATGGCCAACAATATGAAAGAATACCCATTCTGTGTGATTCAAAAAGTGCCATAGCCATCTCTGCCAATCCAGTACAGCATTCAAAGACAAAGCACATTGATGTAAGGTATCATTTCTTAAAAGATCATGTTGAAAGGGGAACAATAGAAATGTATTTTGTACCAACTGATCTCCAACTTGCTGATATTTTCACAAAAGCTTTAGATGAGCGAAGGTTCAATTTTTTAATTAGCAAGTTAGGAATGTTGAATATGTCTACCTAACAAGGAAGAAACTCAGAGTCTCTTGATCAAATAATCAGAGCCTCTGAACCAAGTAGCATATATCAATATCAGTCTTTGAATGTTCTCCAAACACATGACAAGGGGAGAAAAATAAAAAGTTGTTCTTTTGTCAAGGGGGACAAAAAGAACTTTTCAGAAGACATCTCAGAGTCTCTGAATTTCATCTCAGAGTCTCTGATTTTCATCTCAGAGTCTCTGAAATTGAGAAAAAGAATTTTTCAAATGTCAACTCATAATCTCTGAATTTTGTCTCTGAATCAAATTAAATTTATCTCAGAGTTTCTGAAAATGGTCTCTGTAGTCTTCTCAGAGTCTCTGAAATTGAGGAATTTTTTTTTTCACAAATCATCTGTCAAGGGGGAGTCAACAACTTTCAGACCAAGTCATTCCTCAAACAAGAACTTTTTAATTAATAAGCAATTTTTGATATCATTTGAAATTAAAATTTCAGTTTAACTGAACCTTTTTATTACAAGTGATATCTTAAATTACTTCTTAAGGCGAAAGGTTTGTCTAGTCAGCACAAAGAAGTTATTCAATTTTTTATTGAAAAATGGCGCCCCTTTCCTATTTTCTTGGAACCTACATTCGTAGGTGCAACAATTTTCAAGGCCACGTGTCACAAAAAGGGATGAGTGAAAGGCCAAACGGCTTTATCAAAACGGTCAAATCACTGTCGTTTCACCTTATGCACTCAAGTGTATCTTTTTCTAAATTTGGATACAAAAACAATTTTACATCCGGCTATTCATTTTTACAAATTACTCTCGAGCACTCTCTCTCTCCAAAAAGAATTTGAACTTCATCTTCTTCACTTCAACCCAAAAATGGCGTCTTCAAATGAATGGTGCAAGCTTTTTCCCAAATCTGGCGAACCTTCAAGACTGTATCGTTTTCCAATCAAAGACAACAATCACATGATTCAGCTTGATTCTCCCAAATTTGAGGAACAATACGGAATAATCTGCGAGTTCTTCTCCAACTGTGAACTGACTCAAGCCCTAACTGCTTTTACCAATGAATGTCCACTCTCGTTTGTTCAAGAATGGTATTCTTCCAGTCACTACAGCGATGCACATAACGATATAATCGAAGAGTTCGACATATCTCAAGTCGTAAAATGTAGGATACTCATCAATCCTACTGTGCTAAGAGAAGTTCTCTCACTCCTAACAACTGAGGAACTTCAAATCACGCGTTTTGAAAAACGCCCAACTTCTGAAACCCTACTCCAGTTCATTCGAATGCTAGGTTACAACACTGAAATCACCAGATTGAGCAAGTTCCGACGACAACACCTACCACCAATCTGGAACTTCATGTTCTATGTCCTAAACCGCACACTCACCTGCAAACTGGGGAGCATGGATCAAGCAACACCAAAAATTATGTCAATCAAGTATGCCCTATTCTTCAATCGCAACTTGGACATGGCCGGCATAATCTTTGATATGATTCTGACATCAATAGAGAAGAAGAACAAATGCTTGGCAAAGTACCCTGAACAAAGGACCCAATCATCCAAAGTTCCTTCAATAACATTCCCTAGATTTCTGTCTTTAATCATCCATGCGGCGATCGAGAAGCTTCATATTTTGATCGCCACTGAACAACCCAAAACTCCTTTCTACATAATGAACAGCTTCAAACCGAGGATTCTATCTGAAGGCTATTCAGAAGCAAGGAGGATCCCTCACCACATATTGAATCAGGTAAATCCTCAATCTGTAGCCTTAGCTTCTTATCTCATTGTTGCCCAAGGACTAGAACCAGTTCTGGGAACCCCAACACACTTATGTCCTGAACCTGGAATGGAGAGTAAGAGCATCTCGGCTTCAGAGGGATCTGAGGACCCTGAAGTACAGAGCTCTCACAAGAGTGAACCAGAGGGTACTCTTGCTAGAGAAACCGAAGTTGAGAGAGATGACAGAGCACTTGAAAGGGCTGTCAATGAGGAAGTAATGGAAGAAACCTCATCTGCTAGTGTAGAGGATAGCTCGACTAGCTCTGAGGAAAGTGAGGATGAATCTTCAGAGACTAGCTCTGAAGATTCTCAGAGAGAAGAGAGCAAGTCTTCTAAGGACTTGGAGAAACCTGAGAGTTCTTCCCCTTCCATACAAAAAGATGCCTCAAGGCACATATATTTTAGGACACCAACCCCATCTCCCAATGCAACCACACAATCTAACATACCTGATCCAGAGGTAATTGTTATTGAATCAGAGGTGCACACCTCGAACCCAAACCATCCAGCCACTTCAGAGGTACCATTTTCCACCTCTGAAGTTCACATAACTGAGGAAACTCAAATTCTAGATAAGCCCTCTTCACAGGACTTAGCCAATACTTTAAGTACTCAGTTGCCTCAAGGTACATCCGGAAATCCTACACATAATGATGCCTCTGTGGATCATCTCTCACCTTTTAGGATATCCAGAAGTAGCTGTCCAACTCAAGGACAATGGCTTGCCCTATAAGAACAAGGATTGACTTGCCTGGATCGCAAGCTCAACTCCCACATTCACTTCCAGTCCTCAGAATCTGAGGAGGAGGACTTGGTTGAGAACAGAACACTCAGAGATGATTCTCCGGAACATCAAGGATTGAGTGGAAGTCCTTCCAGAGACAACATCAAAACAGCTCTGAACGAAGGCTCCTCTGAACTCGAGGAAAAGTTGGCTACATGTGTTGTAAGCAATGTACCCCTCTCTGAACTTCTCACAAAATCTGAGTTCCAGAGATTCTGTGAGGAAGTCAGAGTCTCCATGAAAGAGCATAACTTTCAACGAATTGACGGTTCAGAGACCTCTGCTCTTCGCTTTGAAAACACAAACCTCAGAGCAGAGGTTTCCACTCTGAAGACCCAACTATTGGACTCCTCTAACAGAATCCAAGATTTGGAACAAGAACTGTTCAGACAGAAGGCTCAGTCATCTCTGGAGGTAGCCGCTCTTAAAGTTTAGAATGCTGCTCTTCAAAATCAAGCATCTACAACCATCGATGTCCAGAAGGCTCTACAAGAACTAAGGGACGAGGTAGTACCCACCAGATCATCTTCACTCTCAACAGATCAAATGGCCTCTATCTCTTACCTCATCAAAACAACAATTCAAGCCTCTGTACCAGAAGTCAGCGCACCATCAGCAACACCACAGCCGCCACCCCCAACTTCTGAAGACCTCATCACTAAAAGTGATCTGGCCTCTTTCAAATCCGCAATCATGAGTAGAATGCTGACTTGTTCTTCCAAGATCTCTACCATTGCTCAGAAGCAGGTCAAAGCTACTCTGGAACTTCATAACTATAAATCAGAGGACCAGATTGCTGAAATCAGAACTGCGGCTTCAGAGGCAATCGAATCCATTCAGAAGACACTTCTGGATCCCAAAGGAAAAGGAATCGCTGAACCAAACTCTCCCAAATACAAACGCAAGTTTTCTGGTGGAACTTGTAGTGATGCAGCGAAGAAAGCCAGATTTGATGATTCTGAGGATTCAGATGATGATGAGAACTCTGAATCACAAGATAGGGAGATCAGAGATACAACCGCGCACACCTATAAAGTTGCTCCCTCTGCACCAGTTCAAGAGACGGAACCAGAGAGGAACACCACCTCTTCTGATGAAAAAAAAACTTTGCAAACATTCATAACACCGGTAATACTTTTCGCCTCATCAACACCAGGTGTTCCAATCACTCCAGTTACCGATGCAACTCTAGAGAAAATTGGAGCTCTGGAAGAGGAAGAAAACGAACAATTAGTAGATTTTTCTACATCCTCTGAAGATGAATTCTCATCACCCGAAAGACAACAAATGGTGATGAGAGATGCCTTTGACTAAGAGTCTGAGAAAGAACAGAAAGATTCTGACAGAGAGGAAGACGTTGCTGGAGATCAGGTCGAAGTAATTGATGTCGAAGAGTATGTTTTCAAAACGCTCAACCTCATCATACCTCAACAGCTTCAGAATTAAGAGAATCTCCAGAGATAGATGGACATATCTCTAAACAGCCTTCAGAGATAATTCACTCACAGCTCAAGGACAAAGAAACCATGGTTGTTGATGAACAGGCTCCTCAAGAGAATCTTGTTCAGAAAACAAGCATCGGTTTACCAGCCAAGGTCTTCACTCATCCTTCCACATTCTTAGAATCCACTCCTAAAGCATCGATAGAAGATCACTTTCGGCATATATACTGTGAGTTCAATATGGAAGACACTCAAGTAATCCCTCTGAATCCAAGAATCAGAGAGAATATGCCAGACTACGAACGAAGATTCATACAGGCAAAGACATCACCAAGAAAGGCGGTTCTCAACGATGCTCCAATAATAAAAGTTGAGAAAATCACTGAAAAGACATTCGCCTTCAACAAAATCATATATAGGCATTATGTGGTGACTCGATCTGATCAGAAGATTTACGAATTCAATGATAATGATCTCGTAAATCTAAATCCGTATGATCTCACTCATCTCTATGCCTATTGCTCTGCGAGATACGATTCAAGAAGAAGGGAGATAAGAATGAGCATGGTTGAAGTAAGACGGGCAATGGAAGCTTACATCAAACACAGAGCCAAACGTGACTTTCAGATTGCTCTGAACTTGGGTGAAGAAAATCTCGGAGTGACTGAACCAGTGGAAACCATCGAAAACCTGGACAAACAGAAGATTGGATCAATCATTGAAGAACCTCTGGGTTTTATCTACAGAGTGAACCAAGAGAAGAAAATCTTTCTAGCTTCGCAAGTATCGAAGTATCCTGATGAAACCTTGAAAGGCATACAAAAGATGATTCATATAAAGCAAGAACGGCACAGAGCAGACCTACTGGCGAAACTAGACTTGGAAATTGTGTCAATGATTAACTTCAGAGAGCTAATCATGAAGTTTCATAGGATATGTTCTAGTGATAGGTTCTGATTTTTTTTTTTGAATATTATTCTCTTGTAATTCCAAATTCTTATGAGAAGTAATATTTACAGAGGATGACTTTCTCCCCTTCGCTTTCTAGTTAAATGTTCTATGTGTTCTTTATTTATTTTCAGTACTTAAGGGGAGATTGTTAGCCCCAAATCTTAACCAATGAAAGTATTGAAAATAAATAAGTCTTCATCTAAAGACTTTCAAGGGACATCAGCAAGTCTGTCTCTGAAGTCAGTTCAGAGTCAGTCTGAAGAAAGCAAGTCTGTCTCTGAAGTCAGTTCAGAGTCAGTATGAAGAAAGCAAGTCTGTCTCTGAAGTCAGTTCAGAGTTAGTCTGAAGAAAGTATGCCTGTCTCTGAAGTCAGTTCAGAGACAGTCTCACGGAAAGACATCAGAGAGCCCTTCATCAGAGATCCTACTTCAGAGCTCTGAAGATGTTCACTCTGGATTTCTTGACAAAGAAGAAAATATGACACGTCATCTTGTGATAAGATTTACTTTCTAGAGTAGGTCACTGTTCAAGCATGTCTTGATCTTACCTCTTAGGTAAGATACTATTCAAGCATGCTTCTATTTGTCAGATAAGTACATTGTTTACTTTATGGTCCTATAAATAGGACCATCACCTTATTGTTCAAAGTGTGCTTAAGAAATCTTATAACTGTTAATATAAGTTGAATATTTTATTCAAAGAATATCTTGTTTATCTATTATTTGCTTTATGAACTATGATATTTGAATCTCCTTTGATATTAAACTATACTGCTTCCGCTGTTATTACTCTTATTATTTATATCATTGTTGTGAGGTTAAATCTGGGATCCAACAAATACACTAACATTCTCCCCCTAATGTTTTGTAAAGGAATCATCCCTTATCAGCTTCAGCTCTTCTCCCCCTTGATTTCTTTGAAAAACTTTAGCGTTGCTTAAACTTCAAAACATCTCCAGCTCCCTCTTTAAAGTAGCTCTTATCCTTTGAAGTTTCAACTTTAATACCAAATTCGATGTAGACAATAACCTCGACTGAGAGCACAAAAGACAGCTTTTATCTCTAGAAAATTCAACACATTCGTTATGCCCACAAGAAAGAAATGTGTGAATTTTGACGTGGCAACCAAAGTGCATCCTCAGTTTATAACATCAAATATGTCTTTGACCGCGAGTTGAATAGGAATTCAGCTTAAGAACTTAATCTGGTACGCTTGTAGGAGGATGCAACTTGTAGCAAACACTACTAGGCAGGGTAGAAGATTTATCTGATATCTGTTCAACAACTGATGAAGAATGCTCTGAGAAAAAAATTTGACGACTAAATCTCATAAGGCAACTTGTCACAAAAATGGGTGTGAATAGTAACTTGTCACAAAAGCCCAGAACTCGCAGAACAAATAACTTGTAAAGAACTGTTCACGTTACTTCGTGCTAAACGTGTTATGCGTGTTTCTGAAACTCGCAAGCCTCTTCGTGCGCGTTTTTGAAACTCGCAAGCCTCTTCCTACGCGTTTTTGAACTTCTCGCTGACTAGACTTGCGCGTTTAGGACTTAGAATAATTTGACAATATCAAAACTCGCTAAGATTGAAACTCGCATAATACACAAACTCGCAGAACACTGAATGTCTTCATCTTGCGCGTTCTTCCTTTCCTTGTGCGTTCTTCAGATGTACTTTGCGTTTTCTTCATATGAATCTTGCACGTTGTTGAGATCTTGCGAGAAAACAAGTCTGAAAGGTTAAAATCACCAAATCTTTCACATATCTTCGAATTTTGAGATGAAACTTTGTGAGCATGTTCGAAAATCACTTCTGAACAAGATTGTAGTTGATGATCTTGTCTAAAAACGTCTCAATAACAGAATTCGATCACAACACAGTAAAATATATTTCGAACACAAAAAATCTCAAAATCGACTAATTCTTCTAAAATGATTACAAAAGATTCGACTCTAAGCATATAATCAATCTAGCATCAAATCTCGATCAATTAAGCTCCAAATCAAGAAATAAGAATTTTCGTAGATACTGTTCATGCGACCAAGTACTGTTCCATTGAAAAATTGCGAAACTTGATCGTTTCGATGAATAATTTCTTCGATTAGGCTATGATACCTCATGTTAGGTCATGAATTCACAATTAAACAATGTATAAAGATTGACATGAGATAGATTGGGTTGGAAATTGAATGTATTATTCACAACCTAGAGAGAGAAAGAGTTTCTCTCTCTAGAAACACTTACAAACTTGAATGGCTACAATGTGTATGAAAAGTTACAAACAAACTACAAACAATCTTCTATTTATAACCTAATCACCCATGTTACACATTTTAGCCCAACCCATATGCTAATGACAAGGCCTATTACAATATGGATGACTTTACAAAACTTTCTAAATATAATACACTAACACTATGTTTTGTTTTTCAAGCACAAGTTTTACAAACACTTACAATTTATACAATTTACAACTTTGGCCCTTCTTTTAATCTTGAATACAATACATGACCTAACAATCTCCCCTTTTGGATTCAAGATTTAAAAAAATTTGACGATAATCTTCAGGTCTTCTTTCATTTGTAAAATCTTCAACACAGAGTCTTTAACAGCTTTAAATCTCTGACAATTTCTCTCTTTGAAATTCTTTGTCTTTCTTTACAAACTTTAAATCTTCAAAACTTTGACACCTTCTTCAATCTCCCTTTTTGGTCATAAATATGCAACAAACTTTCAGATAATCTCTTCAACTTGATAATCATCAGACTTTGCTTTGACTTGAAATATGAATTCTCTCAGCTTTACGACTTTCTCTTGACTTTGCTTTCTTCAGAAATAAAACTTTGAATGATCTTCCCTTTTTGATAAGATCAGCATAATTCTGCCTTTGAAATTCTTGAAATATCTCCCCCTTTTTGATGAATGATGAGAAATCAGAATCATCAAAACATTTCAACGTCAGCTCCGTCATTAATAATATCTCCCCCTTATAAGAAAATAAGCACAATCTTCATAAGATAGAGACGATCTCCCCCAAAATATGAATCAATCATGTCCTCTAGAAAGAATATGTCCAACAGATTTGATATGAACGTATAGCCGTCAATTATTTATCCGAATCTTTTTAAATTCAGACAAATTAAGAATGGTAAACCTGAATCAAAATATGAATCAATTATACTGCCTGTGAGTAGCACGGAGCCACTTTGTGCAATGGATGCACATTGAAAAGGAGCTTTTTGATGTTCACTCCCCCAGGGATTCCATTCAATCATTGAAAAACCACAAAGAAATTTTCTATGAATGTTAAGACAAGAAAACTTATTCCTTGTGTGCTCGTGCATGTGTAGAAATGATTGAAGCAAAAGTAGCTTTAAACAGGCTCAAAAAGTGTAAACTGTTGAGACAGCAACAAGTATTACACAGACTCAATGTGCATGATAAAGGGTCGAAGGTGGGGTAACTTTCTTTCTTTTTCAATATCCAAACTTCCAAATGAAGATCAGATACCAAATGTTCTGCATCCACAGAAAATATGAAACATCTTTTTGTTGAGAAACAGATGAGTAGCAGGTGGGCTTTTAATGCAAGAGTTGGCATGGGCTAGTGCCTGTTTCAATGAAGTTCACGAAAGAATACTGAAACAACAGATTATATGGCTGCCCGGCTCAGAAAAAGTTTGGTCCAGAGTTTGATATTCTTTTACTCTGATTTCTCACCCTCTTTGTTTTTAACATTTGAGCTCGCTTCTAACCAACTCTCTTTCACATTTTACCTCAGCACACACCCACTCTCTTTGATTTTGACCCCTCTCCCCTCAATCGCTCGGGATAACTTCTTGGGTAGGAAACACCAGTTATTGTGAATCCATAGAAGTTCTGATAATATTACACACTGAACCCATGAATTTTGTCCTAAAAGAATAGTGTTGCTCAACAATTTATCATAGACAGTTAAGCACAAGATATCATTATCAGAAAATGTATGCTCATTAAAAATATGAATAAAGTTTGAGCATTTTGAACTTTAAAGATCTCTGAAAACAATGAAATTGAATGAATGAAATGAAGTCAAGTTAAGTGTTTTGAGAATCTGACAATGATTTGATCAGATCAAATATCATGAAGAAACATATTGGGATATCAAAGAAATGAAAGTTGTTTATATGAACAAATATAAACAATTTGACAATGAAAGCACAATTATTAAGAAATGATGTCTGATACTCAAACAAATTTGAAATTCAAACGACAGTATTACCAACGAAAGATTTATCTTTTTGAGACATGGTAATAACAAAGTCAATGAAAAATACTGAACCAGTGTGTATGAATACATGACAGTATATAGACAAGACAATAACCAAGTATTAGCCTTTAGAAACACACAGTCAGTTAAACATGAAAGCACTTATATGAAAAACATTTAAAAGCACACTTCTAAATTCATGAAAACATTGTAAGAATAAGAAGTGCTTTGAACCTTTTAGAAACTGTTTTTCATACTCGAAAGTCGTTCTTCTTTCAAAGTATGTAAGATAAAGAATCAGAAATACTTACATTCAGCATAGGATTCTCCCCTTTAAAGAATAACAATTGAACCTCCCTTTGACAAAAACATCAGATATACTCCCCCTCAATATTTGTAAAAAGTCAAATCATTAGAAAAGAACAATGAAATTTAATTTTCTTTTCTCCCCCTCAAAAATACGACAGTGAAAATTTATAACTAACTCAGATGTAGACGTTTGAGAGTTAGAGGTAGAAGACTTAGTCTCTTTCAAAATGGGTTCTATTCGGTCTTGAATAGAAGTTTTGCCCTTAAGTTGTAGTAATGAACTGTCGTGTTTAGAAGTCAATGTTGAATGTTCATCAAAAGATACATTGATGCTCTCCATGACAGTCTTGGTGCGTCTATTGTAAAGACGATAGGCTTTGGAAGTCAAGGAATATCCAAGAAATTAGCCTTCATCCGCCTTTTTGTCGAACTTACCAAGATTATCACGGTCGTTTAGGATGTAGCATCTGCAACCAAAGACACGAAAAAAACTTGATGTTAGGTTTTCTTTTATTACTAATCTCATACGTTATCTTATTCAACCGTTTATTGATGATCGTCCGATTCTGAGTAAAGCACGCGGTAGCAATGGCTTCTGCCCACAAATACAGAGGTAGTCCTGAGTAAGCCAACATTGTTCTAGCAGCTTCCACCAAAGTCCGTGTTAGAGCAGAAATATGTTGGATACAAGATCATGAATTCTGAAGGTCAAAGTACAAGAAGTCAAAGCTGGAAAGTCAACTCTCATTAAAAGTCAAAGTCTTTATTAATAAAAGTCAAAGTCAATGTATTGTTATTTTGTTTGTTTTCTTTGTTTTAGTAGTGGGTATAAATACCTTTCTTTGCTGTTTAATAGATAGATGACTAGAGATTGAAAGTGAGAACTAGAGAGAGTTTTAGAGAGAGAAAGTCGTTTAGAGAGAGAAAGTGAAAAACAGAGTTCTAATCTTGTGAATTTAGAATTGAATCAAACAGGTAAATTGAATCATCTTGTTTGTTTGATTGTTTGTTTGCAATTAGAATATTGAAACAGGGACACACAGTCCGATTGTTGCGCTCTATAACTCCATTTTGTTGCGGCGTACGAGCGACAGAAAAATTATGAGATATTCCCACAAACTGAAGATAGCCTTGTAGAGCCTCATTTTTAAATTACGTGCCATTGTCGCTTCATAGCTTCTTGATTGGTAGCTGTAGCAAGACTTGTACTTTCTTGATGAAAGTAATTATTAACTCAGGTGCATCTGACTCGTCTCTCAAGAACTCTAACCACGTGTATCTTGAATATTCATCAATCATGACAAGTATGTACTTCTTTCCACTGATTGACTGAATATGCATTAGGCCACAAAGATCCATATGTATCATCTCGAGTGGCGATTTACAAGAAGATTCCATCTTGGCTTTGTGGGAACTCCGTTTCATTTTTCCCATTTCACATGCTGAACACAAGGAATCCTTCTCAAATTGCATTTCCGGAAGACCTTTGACCATGACTTTGCTCGCTAAAGTATTTATTGCTTTGAAGTTCTGGTGAGAGAGACGACGATGCCATATCCAACTCTCTTCCTTTGAAGCTTTCGCAATCAGACAGACTGATCGAGTGGCAGATAGAGTCGGAAAATTAACTGCATATAGGTTCCCGTATCTCTCTGCTTTAAAAATATCAGAACCGTATGGATCTTCTATGTGACA
The DNA here is from genome assembly GCA_954870635.1 of Arctium minus. Classification (NCBI taxonomy): domain Eukaryota; kingdom Viridiplantae; phylum Streptophyta; class Magnoliopsida; order Asterales; family Asteraceae; genus Arctium; species Arctium minus. Next base: position 89,932,706 of record OX941082.1, on the reverse strand, counting down.
ATGCGTAATGGTAAACCTAACTTGGTAGAGACTATCACAAAACTGACTAGTACTAAATAGATTGTGATCAATTCCTTCCACATATAATACTTTCTATATGGTTACAGTGCTGTTTTTGAGCATCCAGTACCCTCTGATATAACCTTTCAACTCAGAATTAGCAAAACCAACTGTTCCTGCACGATGTTCAACATAATTGTGCAGTAGATGCTTGAATTCTGTCATGTGCCTTGAACATCCAGAATAAATTATCCACATATGACAGGCATGCAAAAGAACAAACTACTTCACTTTAGGTACCCATATCCAGATGGGTCCTTTTGTGTTAGCATTCTTTAACTTTTGGAAATTGTCAACCTTGCCTTTAATACGCCATTCATATATGGGCTTAGGCAACCATTTCCAAACCATATTAACATTTAAATCATGAAAATCCTTTTTCTTTGAAAACTTGTTTGACTTAGCCTTGAATATATGAATCTGTTGAGTCAAGGCTTTGGAAAAAGTTTTAGCATGAGAAAATCTTTTGACTTTCTTGGACTTAGGAATAGTGGAGTGAAATGAGAAAGAATTGCTACCACAGTTATTGCAAATAAAGCACTTTCGAGAAAATGTTATGACTTTTGATTTATCAAACGTCTTACACTTATTTGAACAAAATGACATTTATTTGTCTCAGAACTATTACAAGCAGTACTACAATCATTACTGTTCACAACACTCTCTCCTTTCGATAAAGAATCATAATTTTCAGAAATTTTTGAAACATCCTTCTATTCACAAATTTTCTTTCACCACATTCGTTTCACCTTTCCATTTACATCTGAAATAACAAAAGAAACTTTATTAGATGAATTCTTTGAGGATGAGTTACATTTCTTGACACCAGAAGTTTCACCTTTTTCGAACACACTCGGCTGTTTTTCAAAATTAGAAGAATAAACAAATGTGTTAGCTCCAATTCATCTGTTAAAGTGTTGAAAATAACTGTCCTATTTCAGAGGACTTCAGAGGACGAAGACTTCAGAGGACGAAGACTTCAGAGGACGAAGACTTCAGAGGACAAAGACTTCAGAGGACAAACCTGCCACTGAAGTACTTATCAGTGCCAACTCAGAGAAGACATCAGAGATAGCTTCATCAGAGGCTCTAAAGACAACGTCAGAGCTCTGAAGACATTCTCTCTGAAGATGTTCACTAAAATTATCTACGAGTGAACAGAAGAACAGATGACACGTCACCTTGTGATAAGATTTACTTTCTAGAATAGGTCACTGTTCAGCATGCTTCCTTTCGTCATACAAGTACACTACTTACTTTATGGTCCTATAAATAGGACCATCACCTTCTTGTTCAAGTGTGCTTGAGAAGTTATATATCTGATAATATAAGTTGAATATTTTATTCTAAGAATATCTTGTTTATCTTTATCTGCTTTATGAACTGTGATATTTGAATCTCCTTTGATATTAAACTGTATTACTTCCGCTGTCATTACTCTTATTGTTTATATCATTGTTACGAGATTAGATCTGGGATCCAACAATTGGTATCAGAGCTCCCTTTGTTTCTAAACAAAGAAAGATCATATCTGCATACTCGGATAGATTTACATCTCATTGATTCTAAACTTTCATTATCTGTGCATGTTCATATAAACCCAGTTTATTAAAGAACATCATATGCTCTAGATTTGATAGTAAATCTCAGTTCATTACAAAAAGCATCAGTTCTTCAAATCTTCATTTTTTTTACAAATGGCAAACTCAAGCATAAGTGCCATTTATACAGCTGGGTCATTAACAAAACCTCCTACACTTTTAAGGGATGAATATCCCCAATGGAAGATAAGGATGGTAAATTTCCTAGAAGGTATGGACAGGGATCTTTTTAGATCTGTGAACATTGGACCTCACATTCCAATGGTGTTGGTGCCAAGAGTTCCTGCAACAGCAGATACTGCCGAAATATCTGCATATTATGAAAAGAAAACCACAAACTTCACTGATGAAGAAAATAATATGATGGATAATGACTCAAAAGCTGTTAGATTACTCATAATGGCCATTCCCAATGATATCTTTCAAGAACTTGATTCTTGTAAAACTGCAAAAGAGATATGGGATCAGTTGTTAAATCAACTTGAAGGTGGCCTACAAACCCAGAAAAATAGAAGAAATCTATGCATCAATGAATATCATGATTTTCATGCTCTACCAGAAGAAACATTACATCAAACTTACTCAAGATTCAACATTCTAATAAACAAATGCAGAAAGTTTGGAGTAATAAGAACAAAAGAGGAAAACAATGTTCTTTTTTTGAAAAACTTGAATGAAGAATGGTCACAACTGTCCATGTCTATACAGGCTAATCAAGATCTTGAGTCATGGTCATTAACTGACATTTATGGTACTCTTGTTGCACATGAAAAAGAAGTTATGAAGCAAAAATCAAAAACCTCTTTGGGTGGACCCCTTGCGCTTGTTTCAAAACAAATATCAAAAGAAAACAACTGTGAAGAGTCACAAAAATGTTTGGAAACAAAAAGAAGATCCAAAAAGGTCTTGATGGCAGAAGAAACTCATACAGATTCAGACTCAGATGAAGATATCAATGCCTTTGCCAAATCTCTTGCATTAATCACTCATCAATTTAACAAGAAATTTGGTAAGAAGGTATTTGAAGGAAAGAGAGAGAATGAAGAAAGAAGAAATCCGGAAAGAAGATTTCAACAAGAACCCAGATTCACTCCATATAGTGATCAAAAGGGTGCAAACTTCAATCATGATGATGCAACACAACAAACAAGACCACAACAACCATTCCAACCAAGGTATCCACAACCACAGAGATACTTCAAATCTCAAGAACAGAAGCCAGGGACAAGTACTGCCACTCTTCCAACAAATCAAAATGATGGAAGATGCTTCAGATGTGGAAAACCAGGCCACTTCTCTGCAAACTGCAGAGGAAAACTTGTCAAAGATCAAGATTACTACAAGAACAAATACAAATACAATGTAAAAGAAAGAGTTCTTGTAGCAGAAATGGAAGACTGGCTATCTGACTCGACAAGTGATGGTGAGGAAGAGCCAACAAATCTCTGTGGTATGGCTTTTTCAGATGGAGATCAAACTGATGAAACATCTGAAGACAGCTCTGAGAAGGTAAACTCTCTTTACACCTCTGACAGTGATCCTGAAATAGATGCATTTAAACTAATTAATGAACTTCAGGATTTAGAGCAAAAGTTTCTTGAAGAAAAACAGAAAAAAGAGCAAGTAACAAAAGAGCTCATTTTTTACAAAAGAGAAAAGAATCTTCTGGAATCAGAAAAGAAAGATATTTTTCTTGAAAAAACTAAACTTGAAGAAACCTTCAAGCAAAAAGAAAAATCATTTTCAGAAGAAATAAGAGAAATAGAGAATGTTTTAAAAGGAAAAGAAGAAGAAGTAAAGAAATCTGAGTATGAAAGGCTCAATTCTATTGCCTTAACCAAATTTTTTCAAAAGGAAAGAGAAATCTTACATCAATCTCTAGATAGAAAAAATCTTCGAATCAAAAGCTATGTTAATGCACAAAGTGTCTTCGACAAAATAAAATCTCAAATGGACTCTCAAGGGCTAGGATTCAATGAGTTGAATTCATTCAATGGATTGGAGAAAACTTCACTTTCTTCCACTTTCTGTATGGGAAAGGTCCAAAGCTTTGAAAGTCCATCTCTGAATAATTTCAAAAGAATGAAAACATCAGAGGGATCAAAAGCAAGAGCTTTGAATTTCAAAAATACTACGTACTCTGAAGTAAAAAACATTCAAGAGTCTGTGTTACAGATAAAAGAAGAAACTTCAGAAGTACTCTTTACAAAACCTCAGAGCTATGATCCCAAAGAAATTTTCAGATTTGATGCTTTCATCCCAAGTGAATCAGAGACATTTGAACCAAGTACCTCTGATACAAGTACTTCTGAAAATGGATCTAAGAGTTCACTTATTCCAAATGCTCCTCTGTATTCACCAAAGTCAGATGAAAACATCAGAACCACGTTTGAAGATGATGTTCAAAGGATATGGAAAGAAAATGTCATGGAGGACTTAAAAAGAAAAGAAAGCATGAAACGGATCATCAAAGTCTCTAGATCAAAAGAAATTAAAAAACCAATAGAGGTAGATATCTCTATTAAATCTAAGAGAGACTTTCTTGACTCTGATTCAGAATCTGATTTAGAGATTGATGAACAGATTTTTTGTAAACCAGGGAATGTAATTCACAAAAAGATAGAAACTGTTGGCTCTGGTATTTTGAATGTTCCAATTTCAGTATTGAAAACCAAAACCAGAATACCAATAAGTCCTGATTTTGCAAATATGTGTTTACAAGCAAAAACATCTCTGGAACTCGAAAAAGAGTTGCAAGAAAAGGCAAAGAATAAAACAAGCACTTCTGGTTCTTACACCTATAAAACAATAAAATTCTCTCCTGAACAAAAGGGCAAATGGACAAAAACTAACCATATTGATCCTGTCTGTGCAGTAAGCAGCAAAGAAAAGAAGATGTTTTTGAACAAGAAAAAGCAACTTGAAAAGAAGACTGTCTTTCAAGCAAAAAGAAAAGAAGTAGTTAGGGATAAATGTAATATTCCTAGTGCTAGTTTCAAAAGAAGTCAAAATGTAACAAATGCTTTTAATAAAAAGAAAAATTTTGCTCCTACTTCTTCTTGTTCTATTAATTGTAACTGCATTTATCTCTTGATGAAACTGAATAATCATTTTAAAGGATCACACTGCCTTTTGAATCAATCTCTGAAAAATATCTCAGAGACAAAATCTCAAAAGGAGACACGTAAAGGCAAGACATCAAAAGATGAGATGTCAAAAGGTCATTCAAATCCACCAAAGTCTAACACAAAAGGACCCATAATGAGGTGGGTACCTAAGAAACAATAATCTGTCTTGCAGAAACAGTCAATGCCAATCTGGTACCTAGATTCTGGATGTTCAAGGCATATGACTGGAGATAAAGAACTGCTATCCTCATTTAAAGCAAAATCTGGAGGAGCAGTTACTTTTGGAGACAACAAGCAAGGACAAATTAAAGGATATGGTGAGTTATCAAGAGGAAATGTTTCAGTATCAAAGGTTGCTTATGTGGATGGATTAAAACACAATCTGATAAGCATAAGTCAACTTTGTGATCATGGTTTTGATGTGAAATTTCAAAGAAAATATTGTTCACTTCTTCACTCAGAATCAGGTCAAGAAATGCTAAGAGCAGACAGAAAAGGTAACCTCTACAGAATGAACTTTACCAAAATCAAAGACACTGATTCAGAGAAACTTTGTCTTGTATCTCTGAATAGTGAGGAAATCTGGATCTGGCATAAAAAGTTTTCACATCTAAACTTTTCCTCACTTGATAAGTTAGTTAAACTTAATTTGGTTAAGGGATTACCATCTCTAAAGTTTAACAAAGATCATCTTTGTTCTACTTGTGAGATGGGAAAAATTAAAAGATCTTCCCATAAAACCAAAAGTGAAAACAACTGTCCTAGACCTCTGCACATGCTTCATGTGGACCTCTGTGGTCCTATCTCTGTACAGAGTCTAGCAGGTAAGAAATACATTCTGGTTCTGATTGATGAATTTTCCAGATATACATGGATAGAATTCATTAGAGCTAAATCTGATGTACCTGACATATTAATAAGGTTGTTGAAAAGATTACAGGTTCTATTCAGCAGCAAAGTTCAGAAACTAAGAAGTGATAATGGAACAGAGTTCAGAAATGCCAAAATCAATTCTTATCTATCAGAAGAAGGCATTACCCCTAACTTCTCTGCAGCAAGAACTCCTCAACAAAATGGAGTAGTTGAAAGGAAAAATAGAACACTTGTTGAAGCTCCCAGAACAATGCTTGCTGAATCTGATTTTTCAACAAATTTTTGGGCAGAAGCAGTAGCAACAGCTTGCTTTACTCAGAATAGAGCTACAATTGTCAAAAGATTTCAGAAAACATCCTATGAACTCATTAACAATAGGAAACCTAATGTTAAATATTTTCATGTTTTTGGATGCAGGTGTTACATTCTGAAAGATAGAGAATATCTTGGAAAGTTTGACAAGAAAGCTGATGAGGGCAAATTCATTGGATATTCATTAGCCTCAAAAGCTTTCAGAGTGTTCAATCTTAGAACAAGGACTATCCAAGAGAGCATCAATATCTCTTTTGACGACAATAAAAGCTCTGAACAACAAGAGAGTTCCTCGTCACCTATCTTTGAATCATCAAGGGAATCTGAATTAAACAGAATATTTGAAGATTTCTTTGATGATGAACACTCTGAAGTTATATTCAGAGATAGACCGAGAGTGAATTCAGAGGAACCTCAAGAAACAGGTACAACCCTTTCAGGGCCCTCTGGATTAACACCTTCTATTTCACCAAATACAGATCAGCAAAGTGAATCAGAAGAAGATCAAGAAGTATCCGAAGTAACTCCAGAAGCAAATGGTGAAGAACAAGAATCAGCATCTCTGGAACAAAACTCAGAGCCTCTGAACAGTACAACAGAGATATCACCTACAGAGCCTCTGAACAATACAACAGAGGTGTCACCAACTGTCAGAGACTCTGAAGCTCAAACTCCACCCCAAATTTATGCTCCAATTACCAGATGGACAAAAGATCATCCAATTGATCAAATCATTGGATCCTCATCCGAAGGAGTTAAAACAAGATCTGCCACCATCAATGAATGCTTCTATGTAAACTTTTTGAGCATTATTGAACCAAAGAAGGTAAAAGAAGCTCTTGAAGATCCTCATTGGATTTTTGCAATGCAGGATGAACTTCAAGAGTTTGTAAGAAACAAAGTCTGGACCCTAGTTCCCCTTCCCAAAGGAAAATTTTCAATTGGAACGAAATGGGTTTTCAGAAACAAAAAGGATGAGGATGGAATAATAATCAGAAACAAAGCCAGGTTGGTTGCAAAAGGATATTGCCAGGAAGAAGGCATTGATTATGATGAAACCTTTGCACCTGTAGCTAGGCTAGAAGGAAGCAGAATCTTCTTGGCCTATGCTGCACACAAAGGATTCAAAGTTTATCAAATGGATGTTAGATCTGCCTTTCTTCATGGTAAATTAAATGAAGAAGTTTATGTCCAGCAACCACCTGGATTTGAAAGTACAGAGTATCCTAATCATGTTTATTATTTGGATAAAGCTCTGTATGGACTTAAACAAGCCCCAAGAGCTTGGTATGAAACTCTGTCCACCTTTCTAACTCAAAATGGATTTGAAAAAGGCACAATTGATACTACCTTATTCATCAAAAGGTACAAAAATGAGATGCTTTTAGTACAAATTTATGTTGATGACATTATATTTGGCTCTACAAATCAAAAGTATTGTGACAAGTTCTCAGAGTTGATGAAGAGTGAATTTGAGATGAGCCTCATGGGAGAATTAACTTTCTTTCTGGGCTTACAAGTAAAACAAACTTCAGAAGGAACATTCATAAGTCAATCTAAGTATGTCTCGGAAATTTTGCAAAAGTACAAACTCAATGATTCAACTTCAATGAGAACACCTCTATCCACCGGAGTCAAACTTGACTCTGATCCTTCAGGAGAATCTATGGATATAAAAACCTACAGAGGCATGATAGGTTCACTATTATACTTAACTGCAAGTAGGCCTGACATAATGTTTGCAACATGTCTTTGTGCTAGATTTCAAGCAAATCCAAAAGAATCTCATTTATCTGCTGTCAAGAGAATTTTCAGATACCTCAGAGGGTCACACTCATTAGGCCTCTGGTATCCAAAACTTTCTAGTTTTGATCTAACAGCTTACACTGATGCAGATCATGCCGGATGTAAGCTTGACAGAAAAAGTACCTCAGGATGCTGTCAGTTATTGGGCAATAAGCTGGTAAGTTGGTCATCCAAGAAGCAAAACTGTGTTTCAACTTCAACAGCAGAGGCAGAATATGTTGCTGCTGCTAGTTGCTGCTCACAAGTAATATGGATGAAAACTCAGCTCAGAGATTATGGCCAACAAATTGAAAGAATTCCAATTCTCTGTGATTCAAAAAGTGCCATAGCCATCTCTGCCAATCCAGTACAACACTCCAAAACCAAGCACATCGATGTAAGGTACCACTTTCTGAAAGATCATGTTGAAAAGGGAACAATAGAGATGTATTTTGTACCAACTGAACTACAACTTGCTGATATTTTCACAAAAGCTTTAGATGAACGAAGGTTCAATTTTTTAATTAGCAAGTTGGGAATGTTGAATATGTCTACCAAAGCATGGTAAACTCAGTCTCTGATCAATTATCAGAGACTCTGAACCAAGTAGCATATGTCAAATGTGCTCAACACAAGAAAACATCAGAGTCTCTGATCCATTCATCAGAGCCTCTGGACTTTTTCACCAATGGTAAAAATCACTTGTTTTCTCCAAGCATGTGTCAAGGGGGAGAACATCAAAGACTTCATTCTTTGGTCAAGGGGGAGACAAAGACCCTTTCAGCTTTCAAGGGGAAGAAAAGTCTCTGATATTTATATCAGAGCCTCTGATCTTGTCTCTGATATTCATATGAGCCTCTGATCTTGTCTCTGATATTTATATCAGAGCTCCTGATCTTGTCTCTGATATTTTTATCAGAGCTTCTGATCTTTTCTCATTAAACGAATATTCCAGGAAATTCGTTTAATAATAAATCTTTTTGGATAACCATTCGTTTCTTTTTAAACCCAACTGGCGGTTTTCTGACACAAAGCGGCTCTCCCCTACATACCTAAACGTGTCACCTATTAATTAGGGGATGATGGAACGTCCTTTCTGACATTAGGACTCTCATTCGCCGCTTCCATAACCTCTCCCTCTACCCTTTGTCTATAAAAACCCTGTTTCCTTTTTTAATTATCCTTTACGCTCTCAAAATCCAAAATCCCAAATCTCTCTTTCTAAGCTTTCATCTTTCTCAACCTGCAACAATGGCGGCTCATTCCCAAACTTCAGATAACTCAAGCAAACTTGTTCCAAGCTTGAATATGGTATAGTTCGATGTTCCAGTCAAAGGAAACAACTACTTTCTGGACGTCACCCCATCAAAATACGATGAACAGTTTCGCCCAATCCTCGACTTTTTCACCAACTGCGAACTCAATGATGTTCTAACCAAACATGCCTCAGATATTCCCCTTCGCTTTGTCCAACAATGGTGGTATTCAAGTGAATACGACGATGAAAAGGAAGGACTGGTTGGGCACATTGACCTAGGAGAACAAAGCCTGACCATAAGAATCACCCCACAAACCCTGACTCGTCGATTCAACCTCCTCACGAAAACTGATCTTCAAATAGATGCTTTTGAGAAACTACCAAGTCAAGAAGTCCTTCTTCAGTTCCTCCACCACTTGGGCTACAACAAAGAAATAACACGCCTAAGTCAATTCAGACGTCAGTACCTGCCTCCCAAATGGAACTTTATGTTCAGTGTTCTAAACCGAACAATAACCTGCAAGATTGGAAGTCAGGATCAGACTCATCCAGCAATAATAGCCATAATGTATGCTCTCTTTTTCAACAGAAGCATCAATATGGCTCACATTCTCTTCTGTGAGATGCTGACGGCAGTGGACAAGAAGAACAAGGACTTGGCCAAAGGAAAACAACCAATATCGGTACTGTTTCCCCGATTCATCTCTGTGGTCATTCAACGAGAAATGGAGAAATTCTCCATCACTGAGGAGGGCCCAATGACACCTCTGTTTATGATGAACTCATTCAAAGCAACAGAGGTTCCTCCTTATCCACATGACCGACGATTCCCACACACCATGATTGAGGTAATTCCTGCTGACTCTCCTACCCATATCCTACTTAGTCGTGTTGCCTAATCATCAGAACCGATGATGGGATCCCCAACACACTTAGGTTCTGAGCCTGAGCCTGAATCAGAGAGTGATATCTCTGATACTGCTCAAAACATTAACAGAGCGCAACCAGAGGGTGGCTCTGAGAAAGTGAGGAAGAGTGAACATGAAAACCCTCCCTCTGACGAAGAGAATAACTATGTTAGAGCAGAGGAAAGTGAGGAAGAAAGAATTCCAGAGGGTGAGTTTCTAAACCTAGAATCTGAGGGCGGTGAGGTAGAAAAAGATGTCCTTGACGACACAAATGAGAGAATCCACAGCCCAAATCCCAGTGCAAACAAATTTACTGTCCAAGGTGGTCCAGCATCAATGGACATTGAAACAGAGGTGCACACCTCGAACACTACCCATCCTAACCGCTCAGAGGCATCTGTTTCTGCCTCTGAAGCATGCACCAGAGGGGAAACCTCTGATACGGCTAAGTCCTCCCAAAAGGACTTAGACCAAGATAAAAATACTCAATCACCCCAGAGTATGTCACCTCCACCCACACATGATGCCTTTGTGGCTCAAACTAAGTTGGACCGTCCCTTAGAACGTAAGGATTGCCTGTCAGAAAAAGAATGGCACGACCTTCTTGCACATGGACTCCTTAGCCTGGACAGCAAGGTTTCCACTCACATTCGTTTCTCATCATCAGATTCTGACTCTGATGATCAGAGACCAATCGGAACCATTATAGGGAAATCCTTGAAAAAGGGTCCCCAAGGATTAATGGGAAGTCCTTCCGGAGAAAACATCAAACCACCTCCGAAAGAAGGCCCCTCTGAACTCGAGGGAAACTTAGAATCATGTGTTGATCCTAAGGTTACCCCCTCTGATTACGTTACCAAAGAGGAGTTCAAAATCTTTGGTGATGAAATCAGAGAATCTCTGAAGGAGATAAAACTTCAAATGGAGAAGACCTCAGAGGCCTCTGCCTCTAACTCTGAAGTTGAAAAGCTCACTTCAAAGGTCTCTGAGCTGCGCACGACGGTTCTCAATCAGAACGAAAAACTGGATGCTCTGGAAAGCTTAGTCATAAAAAATGACTCCGTATTGTCCAGAGAAATTCAGAACTCGAAAACAGAGCTCCTCCAGGCGATTCCACCTACCTCTGCCCCCACTCCAACACATGCAGACTTTTCTCAATTCAAAGAGGAAGTCTTGCGTTCTTTGGCAGAGGTACTTGCAAAGATCCCTACCTCTACTGCTGCTCCTGCTACAACAGAGTTCATTACAAAGGCTGACCTGACCAACTTCTCCAAGAATATCACCAGCAATGTAATGACTATCTCCAACAAGTTCATCTCCAAGACCACTCAGCAGAACAAGAAGATTGAAGACCTTCTGAAGAATGTCAAATCTTCAGAGGGAGTATTGAAGAGAAAGGAACCAGAGGTCGCATGCTCTGAGGAAGCGCAGAAGAAGGCTAGGTATGAAGATTCTGATGACGAAGATGACCAACCTCAGGGGTCATCCGATCTTCATAAGGGGGAGAAGACTCCTACTCCAAAACCTGTTGAAACACAAAAGGAGTCCACTCCCTCTGAATTAAACCAACACAAAGAGAAAGGAACAGAGAGACGTTCAAACTCCACCTCTGCTGAAGATATTCAGGCCACTCTAAAGTCGCCAGTACCTGTCATCTTTCTAGCACCATCCACTTCAGGTGCTCCAATAGTTCCAATCACGGCTGAACAAATCACAGCTGCATCTCAAGAAACTATTGGAGCTCTGGACGAAGAAGAAGATGAACAGCTAGTAGACTTCTCAACATCAGAAGATGCATTCTCATCACCAGAAAGACCAACTTATGTGATGAGAGATGCTTACGAATCAGAATCTGAAAAAGAAGAAAAATCAGATTCTGGAAAAGAGGTTGTAGAAGAAGTTGAATTAGTTGATGTCGAAGAGTATGTCTTCAAGAATGCTCAACCACATCATACTTCAACAACGTCAGAACTGAGGGAATCACCAGAGATAGATGGCTACATCTCTGAACCATCAAAAGAAGATCCTCCACAGACGAAGGAACCAGAAACCATGGTTGTTGATGAACAGGCTCCTTCAGAGAATCCTGTTCAGAAAGCAAGCATCGGTCTTCCAGCAAAAGTGTTCAATAAACCTCCCCCATTACTCGAATCAAATCCCGAAGCTTTCATAGAAGACCACTTCAGATACATCTACTGTGACTTCAACATGGCAGACACACTAGTCATTCCTCTGAATCCAAGAATCAGAGAGGACATGCCAGACTATGAGCGAAGATTTATCAGAGATAAAACCAAACCAAGAGCACAGGTCCTCTCTGATGATCCAATCATCAAAATCAACAAAATCTCAGAAAAGACCTTTGCTTACAACAAGATTATCTATAGGAATTATGTGGTAACTCGATCTGATCAGAAGATTTACGAGTTCAATGACAATGATCTCGTAAATCTAAATCCATATGATTTACCACATTTATATGCCTATTGCTCTTCCAGGTATGATCATGGAAGAAGGGAAATCAGGATGGGCATGGTTGAAGTCCGACGGGCAATGGAGGCCTATGTCAAACACTGAGCAAAACGTGACTTTCAAATAGCTCTGAACCTAGGGGAAGAGAAGCTGGAGGTAACTGAACCTGTGGAGTCATTTGACAAACTTAAAGAACAGAAGACTGGATCAATCGTTGCAGAACCTCTGGGTTTCGTCTTCAGAGTAAATCAAGAAAAGAAGATCTTTCTAGCTTCGGAAGTGTCGAAGTATTCTGATGAAACCTTGAGAGGTATAAAGAAATTGATCCATGCAAAGGAAGAAAGGCACAGAGCAGATTTACTGGCAAAGCTTGACTTAGAGATTGACTCGATGATCAACTTCAGAGCTCTGATCATGAAATTTCATGGAATCTGTTCAAGTGACAAATTGTAGTTTGTTTCTTTATTTTTTTTTATTATTACTTTGTATTAAACTTCCAAATGTTTAAGAAGCAATACTTAAGAGGATGATTTTTCTCCTCTATGCTTTCTAGTTTAAAAAAATTCAATTCTCTGTTATTTTTGTATCTTTTATTTTCGACACTTAGGGGGAGATTGTTAGCTCCAATTCATCTGTTAAAGTGTTGAAAATAACTGTCCTATTTCAGAGGACTTTAGAGGACGAAGACTTCAGAGGACGAAGACTTCAGAGGACGAAGACTTTAGAGGACAAAGACTTTAGAGGACAAACCTGCCTCTGAAGTACTTATCAGTGCCAACTCAGAGAAGACATCAAAGATAGCTTCATCAGAGGCTCTGAAGACAACGTCAGAGCTCTGAAGACATTCTCTCTGAAGATGTTCACTAAAATTATCTACGAGTGAACAGAAGAACAGATGACACGTCACCTTGTGATAAGATTTACTTTCTAGAATAGGTCACTGTTCAGCATGCTTCCTTTCGTCATACAAGTACACTACTTACTTTATGGTCCTATAAATAGGACCATCACCTTCTTGTTCAAGTGTGCTTGAGAAGTTATATATCTGATAATATAAGTTGAATATTTTATTCTAAGAATATCTTGTTTATCTTTATCTGCTTTATGAACTGTGATATTTGAATCTCCTTTGATATTAAACTGTATTACTTCCGCTGTCATTACTCTTATTGTTTATATCATTGTTACGAGATTAGATCTGGGATCCAACAAAATGTCGGTTTGGCAAGAGTCTCAAACTCCGGATTAGATCGCACATTCCATTTCTTATCATCAAACTCTTTCTGATCAGATAAATTCTTTTTAAACAAACCATTTTTCAGCTCATTTATCCTTTTACAAAGCTCTCGGTTTTCTTCCAAAGATTTATCTAGTTTAAAACGAAGATCATAGTTTTCATCTTCAACTTCCTCGAGAGTCTTTTGTAAATCAGATATTTGCTTTTCAAAATCTGAAGTTTGATGTAACACGGAGTCGGTCTCAAGTTTATTCAAAATGGGGACATGATCGGAAGAGCTCATCATTTGTCAAAAATTTCTTCAGATATTTTCTCAATAAACTCAGACTTTTCATCGGAATCAGTGACATGAGAAGACTCATATATCTTAGCTCCATTTGGGGAATCAGAAGTAATAGACTCAGATATAATAGTCTGATCACAAGTATCAGTATCTGACTCGTACTCGTTATACTGACACTTGGTTTCAGGTAAGACTTTATCATCATTGACTGATTCATTATTTGTAAAAGGTGTGGAAAATAATGATTCGAATTCTACGAATTCCAGTTTTCTGGTTTTGTAACTTGTATTCAAATCATTATATTTGAATCCCACAAATTTGAAACTTGATTGTGAATCAGTACAACTTGATTGGTGATCGTCTATAACTTCTTTACCTTTTGTGAAGTATCAGATATAATAGTCTCAGCTTTGAAGAACGTGTCACGAATGTTCGGAATCTTCTTAACTGTTGAACCCATTTTATCAAAGTTATATAAATTTTCAGGGGCTCGTTTTAAAATATCAGTTTCAGAAAAACCTAACCCCAATTTTGGATTATAAAATCTAACATCTTGGAGTTTCTTTGTAAGAAGATTTAGAGTCTGTTCAGTCTGTCCACGTTTTAAATTTAAGTCCTCAAGTTGTTTAATTTACAGTACGCCTCGTCGCGTTCTTGAAAGCAAACATCGAACTTAATTTTAAACTCACCCTTTTCGGAATTCAAGTTCACCAAGTCCTTTTAGAGCTCAGTGATCTTGGATGTCAATTCAGCCTTTTCTCTTTTTAAATCATTTTTCTCATTTTCCTTGTCCTCGATGACAACTTTCAATAATACATTTTCATCTCAAAAATTCATCATTGTTTGTCTCTCAAGGCTAATCTTACTTTTAAGCACATTAAACTCTTTTTCCATGTTTTGAATTTGAGCAATTAAAGATTGAACTACCTCAGAGTTCTTGACCTTTTTGAATCTGCAATCTTTGGAAAAGTGTCCATGCTTCCTACAATTGAAACACCTTCCACTCTGGGATCAATTTTCTCTTCCTTTCTTTCCTCCTTCTTTCCATACTCTTTCTCATATCGGGGTTTGTACTTCTCAGTCCTATCCTTCTTGTAACCTTAAAACTTTGGCTTTAAGTAATACTTTTTCTTGCCATAACGTTTGTTAAATTGCTTCATAATCAGCGTAAGATTTTTCGTAAACCTCTTAGGGGGCGTTTGGTTCGTGGAATGATTTCTGAAGGAATGGAATATGTCTAAGGAATTGGAATCTGGAAGTATTTGGAATGGAATGTTATCAGGTTTGACCAAGTGTTTGATTGGCAGGAATGGAATGTAATCAGTCAAATGAATTGGAATATGTCGGTTTGGTTTGCAAAGGAATTGGAATGAAATTCTGAAAAATGACAAAAATACCCTTTCTTTTATTTTTATTTTTATTTTTATTTTTTTAAATGCCGAGAGAGAGAAGAGAGAGAGAGGGGGGAAGAGAGGAGAAAGAGATTGTGAGAGAGGGAGCAGGTAGAGAGAGGAGAGAGATAAAGATTGGAGAGAGATAGAGATGAGGGAGAGGAGAGAGAGGGAGAGGAGAGAGAGGAGAGAGAGAGAGAAGAGAGAGAGAGGAGAAAGAGATTGTGAGAGAGGGAGCGGGAGCAGGTAGAGAGAGGAGAGAGATAAAGATAGGAGAGAGATAGAGATAAGGGAGAGGAGAGAGATAGAGAGAGGGAGAGGAGAGAGAGAGAGGAAGGAGAGAGAGAAGAGAGAGAGAGGAGAGAAAGGAGGGAGAGAGAGAGGAAAGAGAGAGAGGAGAGAGATGGATTTTAGAAGCGGCTAGGGTTTTTAGAAAATGTAAGGGTATTTGTGTCATTTTGAGAAAATCTGATGGAATGGAATTCAAATCCATCCATTTTAAGAAGGAATGACCAAATCCATGATTAAAGGAATTCATGGAATTCAATTCCATTCCATTGGTAACCAAACAGCGGGATGGAATTTGGTCAATGGAATTGACCATTTCAATTCCATCAGATTTCAGCGAAATCCAGCGAACCAAACGCCCCCCCTTAATATCTTCATCATAATCCACTTCCCTTACCTCAACCGATGACTCAGAACTTGAAGTTGGTAGCTCAGTCAAATAAGCTTTCGACAACTTTGGTTTGGACTTCGAGCTGGAACCGGAACTTGAACTTGACTTTACTGCTTTCTTCTCAGCTAGAAGTGCTAAAGATTCCTTCACCATCTTCTTTTCCTCACTAATCAGTTTCACCACATCTTTATGCTGAGCTAAAGTCACAAATATATCATTAACATCTTCCAAATTCATATCTTTCGACATCTGTAAGTTGATAGCATAACTCTTCCACTCGGGATTGAGATTCTTGATGAATTTGTAGTTTATCTCAGATATGGACTTCTTCATTCCATTTCATCTCAGATCATTCAATATAACATTGAATCGGTTGTACGTGTCCACCAAAGCTACACCCTCTTTTGCCTTAAAACCTTCGTAAACGTTTATACTCTGATTCGACTTTGCTTTAATAGACCGGTCAGTACCTTGAAATTAACGCTCTAAATCATCCCACATAGCTTTCGTAGATTCACGACTATCCACACGGTTGCAGACATAGTTGGGAATGGCCATTGTGAGTAAAATGAGTGCTTCATCGTTAATCTTTGCTTGAGCTTTCTCCTTCTCGCTATAATACTAATATGGCTTTGGCACATATCTTACAAGGATCTCGGGAGAAGTTTCAGTTGCAGGCTGACCTGATACTGTAACAACTAGGCTTACTGGGCCTTCGAGGATTGATTTCATGAGTTCCCTATTCTTCTGATTAAGAAATTGAGTCATCCGTCTCTTCCATTGTGGATACTCTCCGACAAATAAGACCGGAGGTTTAGACTGAGACCCCATAGATAGCAATCCTTAGATATCTTTGAAATTTGTAGAGTAGTAGCTTGGAACGATCGTTAGTTCAGATAATCAACAGAACACAACTTAGAAAAAATTTCAGAAGAACTCCAAAAAAATTCTAAGTGTAGAATCCTCATACCACTGAGTTCATTGTACAATTCGCATACTAAACAGCAAAAACTTTTCGCACGCCAACTGAATTCGTACGCCAAATGACCCTCTATTTGCACAAGGATGAAATTCGCACACCAAAAGAACTAACACCTCAACTTTTCGCACAAAACTTGAAGCGAGAAGTTACTTTTCGCACGTCGTGTTATGAGGATTCTGACTTTTTGCACGTTGAACTATGTGTGTTTCTCACTTTTCGCACAAGGAGGATGCGAAATCTTGACTTGGAACATTTCAGACCTCGAACTTTCCGCATACTAATCTTAAGCGAATTCCATACTTAGCCAAAATCACCACTTCAAACTTCACGTATCGATGCGTGTTTTAGACTTAGAAAAAAAAATCAGCTTCACTATGCGAATTTCACAGATTTCGCATATAATGGGATGTGAATTCCACCTTCTCGTATCCTTCACGATGCAAATTCTTCCCTTAAGATTTTCAGAAGCACACTTTTCGTATGAAACTCTGTGCGGATTCCTCCTTTTCGCATGTAATGTTGTGCGAAATTCTTACTTTTCGTACACAGTGCAATACAAAATTCTTCCTTATCCTTTTTCAACAATCAAGAGTCACGCGAATTCTATCTATGATCATGCGAGAAATTTAGATCTTGCGTATTCTTCATATTTTCGACTCAAAATCACCAAAATCAATCTGAAATCCAATCAAATCTGCATAATTGCTTCTGAAAATGCACCAATTTGGTCACTTTTACAAGTAGAACAAGTTACAAGCAATGAATTTCATCAGAAAGAACACAAAATTACAACTTTGATTGGAATACAGCACAAGACTCAAGAACTCGAAAAACACAAAATTGAGAAATTGAACAAAAATTACAGTCCAATTGTGTAATCAAAATGAATAAGATTGATCTAATACATCAATCGATCACTGTACAAACAAAAATTTGACAATTACAACAATAAATTAGTGAAATTGATCACAACACAGTAATCAGGTGCGAGTTCTTCATTTTTGGTTGATTTGATCTGAATATGCTCTGATACCAAATGTAAGATCAAGATCCAAGCTAACAATCTAATCACACACACTAAATGTAGAAATCATTATGAACAATTTGATCTTTTATTGCAATGATCTCTAATCACAAGTGATACCGAGTGCCACAAGTCTCACGTGTGTGTTTTTCTCTCTCTACAAGCTTGATGAGAGTTCTTGTGTATGTGATTGTCATTTTTCTAAAATGCAAGGACACAACTATTTATATGGTCAACAGTTTGACCTTACAACACAAGGACTTATGTCAGAGTAAAATACTTTGAATTACAAAGATTTTACAAACACTTACAATTTATACAATTTACAACTTTGACCCTTCTTTTAATCTTGAATACAATACATGACCTAACAATTGGTTAGTGTCAAACCAAGCCGAAATCCTTTGTTCTGGGAAACTCATTCGTGTTCTGACCGAAGGTGGAGATTTTATCCTTATCTATGGTGAGAAGCGGAAAGGAGAGTTGGCGGTCATCTCTTCTCTCAAAGCATGAAAGTGCTTATCGAAGGGGTGCCCATCGTTTCTAGCATACATATTAGACACCAAGGTAGAAAAGAGAAGGGTGGAGGACGTGAAGATCGTACTGTAATTTCCCGACGTATTTCCTGAAGACTTGTCAGGATTACCTCCCGACCGCCAAGTGGAATTCCGCACAGACTTAGTCCCAGGCGTGACACCAATCGCTCGAGCACCCTATCGTCTTGCACCAACGGAAATGCAAGAAATGATGAAGCAATTGCAAGAACTTATGGAGAAAGGCTTCGTGCGACCGAGTTCCTCGCCTTGGGGAGCTCCAGTTTTATTTCCCAGGAAGAAGGATGGTACAATGCGAATGTGCATTGACTACCACGAGTTGAATAAGGTGACTGTGAAGAACAAGTATCCCCTTCCGCGAATCGATGACCTCTTTGACCAATTGCAAGGAGCGAGATGCTTCTCGAAGATACACCTACGATCGGGTTACCATCAGGTGCGAGTAAGAGAAGAGAACGTAGCGAAGATGGTGTTTAGAACTCGGTATGGGCATTATGAGTTCCTTGTGATGCCATTCGGGCTAACCAATGCACCCGCAATATTCATGGACTTGATGAATCGGGTTTGCCACCCCTATTTGGACAAATTCGTCATCGTATTCATCGACGACATCCTCATCTATTCTAAGAGTGAAGAGGAGCATGAGTATCATTTGCGGGAAATCTTAGAAGTTCTAAGGAGAGAGAAACTTTACGCCAATTTTTCAAAGTGTGAATTTTGGCTTCGAGAAGTGCAATTCCTTGGTAACATGGTGACGAAAGACGGAGTGAAGGTGGACCCCTCCAAAATTGAAGCTATGATGAACTGGGAGTCGCCGAAGAACCTGTTGGATCATAAATTGTATTCAAGATTAAAGTTAAAGTTCAGGGTTTAAATTGTATTTATTTGATAGTTAATTTGGGATAAGTTGTAAATGGGCCTCAAGTCTATCAAGCCCATTAGGAAGTCCATTAAGCTTAAAGCCCATATGGCCTAGGTATTTAATGTTTTATTATTTAGGTTTTAGGTTAATACTTAGAAGATACCTCATAATCATAATTAGTCGTACGTATTTTCTCTGTATTCAAGGTATCAAGAACACACAAGGTTTTCATTGATTATTCAAGGGATTGGTATGTTATTCTAATCTTTATATCTCTTGATATATATTATTGTGTATGATTGTTTATCAACTAGATTAAACTGGGATAACAAGTGGTATCAGAGCCAAAAGAATTAAGTTTTTGGATTAAAAACACTATTCATCGATTTTACTATTCATCGAGATATTGTTCATCGATTTACTGATTTTACTGTTCATCGACATCTTACTGTGCGATAATCGATTCCTCGAATCTATGTGTTTTTATGCTTAAAATCGAATTGATTAGATGTGTTTTATGCTATTGAACGTTATCTGATTGGTTAATTGCATTGTGAATCATCTATCTTGATTGTTAAGTGATGAATTTGGGTGTTTGAAAATTTTTGGATCTGGGTTTATATATCTATCGTTCACTGTGTTTATCAAATTGGGTAATCAAAAGTTGTTTTTAATCGTTATTGTTAATTGGGTTGAGATCGATGCATGTTTATAGATACAAAAAGTCTGATTTTTACATCTGAATTCGTGTTCATTGTGATTTCAGGGTTGAGTATCTTCGTTCTGGACTGATCTACAAGAACATACCGGTCGTTGTTTAAATTATACTTGTCCGGTCGACCACATCATATCGGTCAGTCTATACCGGTTAGGGACACCCCGGTCACTTTTTATCGGTCAATTCCCTATATCGGTCGCCCGGACAACTCACACACCTTACCGGTCGAAAAACTCAATATCGGTCGAAATACTCCGGTCACTATTCACGGTTTCACTATTCATCCGGTCACTATTCATCCGGTCGACCGATAGTTTCAAGACCCCGGTCGAAGTTACTATTCTCTACCGATCGAAAAAAAAACGGTCGCTACAGTACCCCCCCCCCCCCCGGTCGCTACAGTAACCCGGTTGCTACAGTACCCCGAGAAAAAAAAATTATTTTTTCTGAAAATTTTTTAGTGTAGTTTTTATCCAATTCTTGATTCTAACGATCTCATCTAGTTGATTTAAGTGGTACAGATTTCGTCATGCCGTACATACACGAGAAGGGAAATACAGTGCTAACAAGAGAGATTGTGCTTTAGCATATATGCCAGAGATTCCAGCACTAGAAGCTGAGAATGAAAATCTGAAGATTCATAATTCATCTCTTTTTGATCAAATTAATGAGTTGAAAGATGATAGATGTTTAAAGAAAGATTTTGTTTGCTCAGAATGCATTAATGATTCTAAAATTAATTTTGCAGGAATTATTGAGTCGAAAGAGAAAGAGATTTTAAATCTTTAAGCTAAAGTAAAAAGTCTTAATTCAAGCTCTACATGGTCAAAGAAGGAGCAAATGCAAAGAGAGCTAGATGAGCTTAGAAGAAGAGTAAACATTGCTATTCAGACATCTGAAGAGCTTAGAGAGACAAACTCTCGAATTTTTGCTGAAAGGAATTCTTTGAAAGATAAAGTCTTCAGTCTTGAGGTTGATATTGATATGCTGAAAGAAAAGGCAACCCAAGACGAAGACAATACAAAAGTTCAAGATGAAATGTTGAAGATTGAGAAAGAAAGAAAAGAATTTGCTAAGAAATTCTCTGATTTCTCTAGAAAAGCCTTTGAAGAGAAGAAATCATTAGAGCTTAGATGTGTTAAGCTTTCTCAACAAGTTTCAGACTTTGAGAAAGTTATCATTATGGAAAGAGAAAAGGCTGAGAAAGAGAAGAAGACAACTGAGCTGAAGGATGTAAATAAAGACTTTTCTAAAGAAAAGAAAGATCTAGAGACTAAGATAGCTAAGCTGACAGGAAGGCTATCTGAACTATCAACAAACATCTTGAAGGAGAAGAATGCAAAATCTGAGTTGCATAAGAAGTTTGATCTGATTACAAAAGAAAGAAATAGTTTGTCTTCAAGGATAAAAGAACTTGAAGAGATCGTATTCAAGGTGAAGTTGACTGAGCACAAGACGCCAGAGTCAATAGCTCAATCACCGAGAGATGATCAAACTGATTCAACTTGTTCACTCAAAAAGGCTTCAAGTTCACATGTTTCAAATGTTTTCTATAATCCTTTCTGTGATTCAGATGATAGTCTTACTTCTAAATCTACTGATCAGATTCGTCCTTCTAACCTTTTCTATGACAAAAATGTTGATGGTTCAGGTAACTTAAAGAAGAACAAGTCTCAGAAGAAAAGGATCTGGAGAAAAGAAGATGAAAATAGAGGAAATTGGATCTGTAAAGTTAAAGGATCTTCAGAGGAAAAGAAGACAGACAAATCATTTGTGCATACATCAAAAGCTAAATGGAACTATGCTTCAAAAGGTAAAACTTTTGGCAAACCTGATCTGGTTTACACTATCAATCAACTGATCAGGTTAGCACAAAAGAAAATCAGTTGTTCCTATTGTGGCTCAAATGATTTTGTAAGAAAATATTATGTGAATAACTAGTATGGTTCTTATTTTATATCTCCCACTAGAACTGCAACTAACCCATTAGGACCCAAATACCAGTGGGTACCAAAAGCTAAATCTGTGTTGCAGGCACCCAAGGTTTAAGGGGGAGAAAGAACAATGACTTCTGATTACTACAGATCAGGACTCTTGCCTCATTGTCAAAAAGAAGGCTTCTAAGTAAATCAGCTTAGAACCCGTACCTCAACAACAAGATGACTTCTGATTACTATAGATCAGGACTCTTTCCTCATTGTCAAAACGATGAATTCTAAGTATAACAACTTAGGACTTAGACGTCAATGACAAAGCGTTTGATATCTGAATGCAGATATTAAGGGGGAGCTTATACGCTTAATATTTATACTGATATATTCTTCTGATTTAACTGACTTTTTACAGGTATCAAGGGGGAGGATATCTGAGTTTTGTCAAAGATACTTCATTGAAAATATTAATTTCAGGGGGAGTTAAGGATTCTGATTTACAGGTATATATTTCTGAACCTTACACTCTATCACTTGTTGAAAGATGAACAACTTTCACTTGTGAAAAATGGTTTCTTAAATGTTCAAACCACTTCTTATTCTTCAATGATTTTTAGGAATTATGAAGTGTGATTTTAAATGATTTTTGGGAGCTTAATTGTCAAAGAGCTTAAATGCCAACCACTTTTAGTTTGAGGGAGAGAATCGTATTGTCAAACATCTTATGTTTTGACTTCTCCGAAATTTTATTCTTCATGTTTGTATTCCTTTGTGCTTTCATGTACAAAAGACTGTTGAACAGCATGTTCTTTTAGGAAAATACATGGGATTCAGTGTGAGAACTTAATAGAACTTCCATGGATTCACGATAACCAGTGTTTCCTACCCAGGAAGTATTCCCTGAGTGATTAAGGGGAGAGGGGTTAAAAGATTTGAGTGTTGGTGTGTGAAGAGGTAAAATGAAAAAGAGAGATTGGTTAGAAGTGAGATCTAAATGATTAAAAGAAAGAGGGTGAGAGAACAGAGTAAAAGAATATTAAACTCTGCACCAAACTTCTTTCTGAGCCGGGCAGCCACATAATCTGATTGGTTCACATTCTTTGGTGACCATCATTGAAAAGGCAACTAGCCCATGCCATCTCTTGCATACAACCCCACCAGCTACTCATTTTTTTCTCAAAAAGAGAATATTTCACATTTTCTGGGGAAGCAACACATATGCTATTGGTTCTTCATTTGGAAGATACTAATATTGAAAAAGAAGGAAAGTTGCCCCACCTTCGAACCCTTTCTCATGCACATTGAGTCTTTGTATAATTTGTTGTTGTCTCAACAAGTTTACATACTTTGAGCCTACATTGAAAAGCAATCATCTATGCTTAATTCTTTCATACACATGCACGAGCACACTGAAATTTGTTTTCTATCAGAACGTTCATAGATAACCATGTGTTATTCGATGATTGAATGGAAGACCTGGGGAGCCAACATCAAAACCAGCTCTTTATATAGTAACTTTGTGTTACTCAGTAACTTTGTGTTACTGACAGGCATTTTAACTGAGTCATTTGTTGATTCAGGGTTACACCCATTAAACTGTTTGAATTTGAAAAGATTCGAATGGTTACTACTTTTTATTTGAATCTGCATAGATTGAAATAATCACTTTTTCCATTTGGAGAGACTGCTCTTATTTCCACACAGGGATCCGTACATGAAGACAGTGCTAAATTGGAGTCTATAATGACAAGGGGAAGATTGTTTTGATATGTTTTGATGATGATGATTCTCACCACTCATCAAAAAGGGGGAGAATACAAAGAGAAAGAAGATACAAGATTATTTGTGAAAGACTGCTGAAATTTTTCAAAGATATCAGACTGTTGAAGATATCAAAGTATCTGAGTTAATTTGAAGATGAAGACTGCTGAAGTTACTATCAAAGTCATATCTACTACAGTTTTCAAGAAAAGTGAAGACCCGAAGACTATTGCCAAAAAAATTTTAATCTTGAATCCAAAGGGGGAGATTGTTGGATCATAAATTGTATTCAAGATTAAAGTTAAATTTCAGGGTTTAAATTGTATTTATTTGATAGTTAATTTGGGATAAGTTGTAAATGGGCCTCAAGTCTATCAAGCCCATTAGGAAGTCCATTAAGCTTAAAGCCCATATGGCCTAGGTATTTAATGTTTTATTATTTAGGTTTTAGGTTAATACTTAGAAGATACCTCATAATCATAATTAGTCGTACGTATTTTCTCTGTATTCAAGGTATCAAGAACACACAAGGTTTTCATTGATTATTCAAGGGATTGGTATGTTATTCTAATCTTTATATCTCTTGATATATATTATTGTGTATGATTGTTTATCAACTAGATTAAACTGGGATAACAAGTGGTATCAGAGCCAAAAGAATTAAGTTTTTGGATTAAAAACACTATTCATCGATTTTACTATTCATCGAGATATTGTTCATCGATTTACTGATTTTACTGTTCATCGACATCTTACTGTGCGATAATCGATTCCTCGAATCTATGTGTTTTTATGCTTAAAATCGAATTGATTAGATGTGTTTTATGCTATTGAACGTTATCTGATTGGTTAATTGCATTGTGAATCATCTATCTTGATTGTTAAGTGATGAATTTGGGTGTTTGAAAATTTTTGGATCTGGGTTTATATATCTATCGTTCACTGTGTTTATCAAATTGGGTAATCAAAAGTTGTTTTTAATCGTTATTGTTAATTGGGTTGAGATCGATGCATGTTTATAGATACAAAAAGTCTGATTTTTACATCTGAATTCGTGTTCATTGTGATTTCAGGGTTGAGTATCTTCGTTCTGGACTGATCTACAAGAACATACCGGTCGTTGTTTAAATTATACTTGTCCGGTCGACCACATCATATCGGTCAGTCTATACCGGTTAGGGACACCCCGGTCACTTTTTATCGGTCAATTCCCTATATCGGTCGCCCGGACAACTCACACACCTTACCGGTCGAAAAACTCAATATCGGTCGAAATACTCCGGTCACTATTCACGGTTTCACTATTCATCCGGTCACTATTCATCCGGTCACTATTCATCCGGTCGACCGATAGTTTCAAGACCCCGGTCGAAGTTACTATTCTCTACCGATCGAAAAAAAAACGGTCGCTACAGTACCCCCCCCCCCCGGTCGCTACAGTAACCCGGTTGCTACAGTACCCCGAGAAAAAAAAATTATTTTTTCTGAAAATTTTTTAGTGTAGTTTTTATCCAATTCTTGATTCTAACGATCTCATCTAGTTGATTTAAGTGGTACAGATTTCGTCATGCCGTACATACACGAGAAGGGAAATACAGTGCTAACAAGAGAGATTGTGCTTTAGCATATATGCCAGAGATTCCAGCACTAGAAGCTGAGAATGAAAATCTGAAGATTCATAATTCATCTCTTTTTGATCAAATTAATGAGTTGAAAGATGATAGATGTTTAAAGAAAGATTTTGTTTGCTCAGAATGCATTAATGATTCTAAAATTAATTTTGCAGGAATTATTGAGTCGAAAGAGAAAGAGATTTTAAATCTTCAAGCTAAAGTAAAAAGTCTTAATTCAAGCTCTACATGGTCAAAGAAGGAGCAAATGCAAAGAGAGCTAGATGAGCTTAGAAGAAGAGTAAACATTGCTATTCAGACATCTGAAGAGCTTAGAGAGACAAACTCTCGAATTTTTGCTGAAAGGAATTCTTTGAAAGATAAAGTCTTCAGTCTTGAGGTTGATATTGATATGCTGAAAGAAAAGGCAACCCAAGACGAAGACAATACAAAAGTTCAAGATGAAATGTTGAAGATTGAGAAAGAAAGAAAAGAATTTGCTAAGAAATTCTCTGATTTCTCTAGAAAAGCCTTTGAAGAGAAGAAATCATTAGAGCTTAGATGTGTTAAGCTTTCTCAACAAGTTTCAGACTTTGAGAAAGTTATCATTATGGAAAGAGAAAAGGCTGAGAAAGAGAAGAAGACAACTGAGCTGAAGGATGTAAATAAAGACTTTTCTAAAGAAAAGAAAGATCTAGAGACTAAGATAGCTAAGCTGACAGGAAGGCTATCTGAACTATCAACAAACATCTTGAAGGAGAAGAATGCAAAATCTGAGTTGCATAAGAAGTTTGATCTGATTACAAAAGAAAGAAATAGTTTGTCTTCAAGGATAAAAGAACTTGAAGAGATCGTATTCAAGGTGAAGCTGACTGAGCACAAGACGCCAGAGTCAATAGCTCAATCACCGAGAGATGATCAAACTGATTCAACTTGTTCACTCAAAAAGGCTTCAAGTTCACATGTTTCAAATGTTTTCTATAATCCTTTCTGTGATTCAGATGATAGTCTTACTTCTAAATCTACTGATCAGATTCGTCCTTCTAACCTTTTCTATGACAAAAATGTTGATGGTTCAGGTAACTTAAAGAAGAACAAGTCTCAGAAGAAAAGGATCTGGAGAAAAGAAGATGAAAATAGAGGAAATTGGATCTGTAAAGTTAAAGGATCTTCAGAGGAAAAGAAGACAGACAAATCATTTGTGCATACATCAAAAGCTAAATGGAACTATGCTTCAAAAGGTAAAACTTTTGGCAAACCTGATCTGGTTTACACTATCAATCAACTGATCAGGTTAGCACAAAAGAAAATCAGTTGTTCCTATTGTGGCTCAAATGATTTTGTAAGAAAATATTATGTGAATAACTAGTATGGTTCTTATTTTATATCTCCCACTAGAACTGCAACTAACCCATTAGGACCCAAATACCAGTGGGTACCAAAAGCTAAATCTGTGTTGCAGGCACCCAAGGTTTAAGGGGGAGAAAGAACAATGACTTCTGATTACTACAGATCAGGACTCTTGCCTCATTGTCAAAAAGAAGGCTTCTAAGTAAATCAGCTTAGAACCCGTACCTCAACAACAAGATGACTTCTGATTACTATAGATCAGGACTCTTTCCTCATTGTCAAAACGATGAATTCTAAGTATAACAACTTAGGACTTAGACGTCAATGACAAAGCGTTTGATATCTGAATGCAGATATTAAGGGGGAGCTTATACGCTTAATATTTATACTGATATATTCTTCTGATTTAACTGACTTTTTACAGGTATCAAGGGGGAGGATATCTGAGTTTTGTCAAAGATACTTCATTGAAAATATTAATTTCAGGGGGAGTTAAGGATTCTGATTTACAGGTATATATTTCTGAACCTTACACTCTATCACTTGTTGAAAGATGAACAACTTTCACTTGTGAAAAATGGTTTCTTAAATGTTCAAACCACTTCTTATTCTTCAATGATTTTTAGGAATTATGAAGTGTGATTTTAAATGATTTTTGGGAGCTTAATTGTCAAAGAGCTTAAATGCCAACCACTTTTAGTTTGAGGGAGAGAATCGTATTGTCAAACATCTTATGTTTTGACTTCTCCGAAATTTTATTCTTCATGTTTGTATTCCTTTGTGCTTTCATGTACAAAAGACTGTTGAACAGCATGTTCTTTTAGGAAAATACATGGGATTCAGTGTGAGAACTTAATAGAACTTCCATGGATTCACGATAACCAGTGTTTCCTACCCAGGAAGTATTCCCTGAGTGATTAAGGGGAGAGGGGTTAAAAGATTTGAGTGTTGGTGTGTGAAGAGGTAAAATGAAAAAGAGAGATTGGTTAGAAGTGAGATCTAAATGATTAAAAGAAAGAGGGTGAGAGAACAGAGTAAAAGAATATTAAACTCTGCACCAAACTTCTTTCTGAGCCGGGCAGCCACATAATCTGATTGGTTCACATTCTTTGGTGACCATCATTGAAAAGGCAACTAGCCCATGCCATCTCTTGCATACAACCCCACCAGCTACTCATTCTTTTCTCAAAAAGAGAATATTTCACATTTTCTGGGGAAGCAACACATATGCTATTGGTTCTTCATTTGGAAGATACTAATATTGAAAAAGAAGGAAAGTTGCCCCACCTTCGAACCCTTTCTCATGCACATTGAGTCTTTGTATAATTTGTTGTTGTCTCAACAAGTTTACATACTTTGAGCCTACATTGAAAAGCAATCATCTATGCTTAATTCTTTCATACACATGCACGAGCACACTGAAATTTGTTTTCTATCAGAACGTTCATAGATAACCATGTGTTATTCGATGATTGAATGGAAGACCTGGGGAGCCAACATCAAAACCAGCTCTTTATATAGTAACTTTGTGTTACTCAGTAACTTTGTGTTACTGACAGGCATTTTAACTGAGTCATTTGTTGATTCAGGGTTACACCCATTAAACTGTTTGAATTTGAAAAGATTCGAATGGTTACTACTTTTTATTTGAATCTGCATAGATTGAAATAATCACTTTTTCCATTTGGAGAGACTGCTCTTATTTCCACACAGGGATCCGTACATGAAGACAGTGCTAAATTGGAGTCTATAATGACAAGGGGAAGATTGTTTTGATATGTTTTGATGATGATGATTCTCACCACTCATCAAAAAGGGGGAGAATACAAAGAGAAAGAAGATACAAGATTATTTGTGAAAGACTGCTGAAATTTTTCAAAGATATCAGACTGTTGAAGATATCAAAGTATCTGAGTTAATTTGAAGATGAAGACTGCTGAAGTTACTATCAAAGTCATATCTACTACAGTTTTCAAGAAAAGTGAAGACCGAAGACTATTGCCAAAAAAATTTTAATCTTGAATCCAAAGGGGGAGATTGTTGGATCATAAATTGTATTCAAGATTAAAGTTAAAGTTCAGGGTTTAAATTGTATTTATTTGATAGTTAATTTGGGATAAGTTGTAAATGGGCCTCAAGTCTATCAAGCCCATTAGGAAGTCCATTAAGCTTAAAGCCCATATGGCCTAGGTATTTAATGTTTTATTATTTAGGTTTTAGGTTAATACTTAGAAGATACCTCATAATCATAATTAGCCGTACGTATTTGCTCTGTATTCAAGGTATCAAGAACACACAATGTTTTCATTGATTATTCAAGGGATTGGTATGTTATTCTAATCTTTATATCTCTTGATATATATTATTGTGTGTGATTGTTTATCAACTAGATTAAACTTGGATAACAGAACCCAACCGAGATCCGAAGTTTCTTGGGTCTAGCCGGTTATTATCGTAGATTCATCCGGGATTTCTCCAAGGTTGCTTCACCTTTGACCGCCTTAACGAGAAAGAACGTAAAGTTCTTATGGATGGAGACTCAAGAACAAGAACAAGCATTCAGGATGGCGACATTATTTGTACGGAAAAAAGTGTACGCTTTACACCGACCACAAAAGCCTCAAGTACATGTTCGATCAGAAGGAGTTGAATATGCGTCAACGAAGGTGGTTGGAATTACTAAAAGACTACGATTGCGAATTACTTTACCATCCGGGTAAGGCGAATGTCATGGCGGATGCCTTGAGCTAAGGAGTATAGTGGGTGCGTGTGAGCTTCGATCTCAAGAATTGATGTGGTCTCAAGCCTTCAAGAGAGGATCAAGATGTCGCAAACCGAAGCCTTGTTAGAAGCAAATCTCAAAGACGAAGCCATGACCAAGTACCATCTTCTTTTGGTGGAAGATGGTCGGGGTCTCAAATTTTTCCAAGGGCAAGTACGGGTACCCAAGGTTGGGGGTTTCCGAGAATTACTTCTTGATGACACCCACAAATCGAGATACTCCATTCACCCGGGGAATACAAAAATGTATCAGGATCTGAAGCTAAATTACTGGTGGCCGGTAATAAAGTTGGATGTAGCAAAGTACGTGGAAAGATGTGTGACTTGCTTGCAAGTAAAGGCCGAGCATCAACGCCCCTATGGTAGTTTGCAATCTCTCAAGATTCCGAAATGGAAGTGGGAACACATTACCATGGACTTCGTGACCAAGTTACCCAAAACCTTAAGGGGTCACGACACCATTTGGGTAGTAGTGGATAGACTTACCAAAAGCGCGCACTTCTTGGCAATGCGAGAAATGCTACCAATGGATAAGCTAGCAAGACTGTATATTGATGAGGTTTTCTTAAGGCACGGGGTGCCACTATCCATTGTGTTCGATCGCGATAACTGATTCACCTCCATTTCTGGGATGGGTTGCAAAGGGAGTTGGGTACAAGACTAAGTATCGCATATCACCCGCAGACGAACGGACAAAGCGAGAGGACCATTCAGACTTTAGAAGACATGTTGAGGTCTTGTGTCATTAATTTTAGGGGTAGCTGGGACACGCATATACCGTTGGTGGAATTCGCTTACAACAACAGTTACCACTCTAGCATCAGAATGGCACAGTTCGAGGTTCTTTATGGTCGAAAGTGTCGGACTCTGGTGTATTGGCTAGAGGCGGGGGAGAAGCAATTTGCGGGGCCAGAGATTGTTCAAGAGACAGCTGAAAAGGTCAAGAATATTAGAGAATGACTGAAGGCAGCTCAAGACCGACAGAAGAGCTACGTAGAT
Organism: Arctium minus; assembly: GCA_954870635.1. NCBI lineage: Eukaryota > Viridiplantae > Streptophyta > Magnoliopsida > Asterales > Asteraceae > Arctium > Arctium minus. Next base: position 89,902,147 of record OX941082.1, on the reverse strand, counting down.
AAGAAGAGAAGACCCGTGGAATTTCAGGTAGGCGACCGTGTGATGTTGAAGGTGTCACCTTGGAAGGGGATAATCTGGTTCGATAAGCGCGGGAAGCTTAGTCTCCGCTTTCTTGGACCATTCACTATTATTGATCGTGTCGGGATCCAAGCATACAAACTAGAATTGCCACCCGAAATGGAGGGGATTCACCCTATATTTCATGTGTGTTACCTTTGAAAATGTTTGGCAGAGGAGGAAAGTGTCATATCACTGTCAAAAATCTGAGTGGACAACAATCGATGCGTAAAAGAACCCGATACCATCTTAGAAAGGAAATCTAAGAGACTCCATCACAAGGAGGTGATTATGGTCAAGGTCCAATGGAAACACCACCGTGGAGAAAACGTGACATGGGAGGCCGAGGAGGACATGAAGAGGAGATACCCTCATCTCTTTATGTAGTGTGAGATTTCGGGGACAAAATCTTATTCAAGTGGGGGAGGATTGTAACATCCCAAATTTTGTTATGAGTAATTGTTCCTTCTAGACTCCATCTATGCATTTTAATTGTTTGTTAAGACTCTTACTTGAATTATCATCGCATGTGTTTATTGTTGTCAATTAAACGTGTTAGTCATCGAAATTGGGAAGTTTAGAACTCGAGCCTGGAAGAACTTAACCCTCGGTACTTACCCGACGAGTGTGCCTTGGTCATAGTCGTGGAGGCATGGTCGCGTGATGAGAATCGGCCACGGTACAGATGTGGCGAGAGTGCCCGACGATAGTGCCTGGGGGTCACTCTCGCATGTCACAATCGTAGGGCTAGGCATAGTCGTGGTACGTTTTCCGCGATAGTGCCCGACAAGAATGCCAGGGGAACTCTCGCATGTCACTATCGCCGCATGCCCCTGAGATGTTGTTTTATAAAATCGATTTTCACCCACTAGACCCACATATCTAATTTGAAATTGATCGAGCCCCTCCTCTCCTTTCTGGACGATTTCTGTTCTCCTCTTCTCTCTTCATTTAATTCCCAACCTAAATCACCAAGCTAGCAATCAATAAGAGCCAACCACCATTCTTACTTCATTCAAGTGAAGATTTAAAGATCATTAAAGCTTCAAGTAAAGTTCACTTTTAGGGTTTCTTCATTCTAGGGTTTTCACTTACAAACCCTATTGGTGAGTTCTCTAAAATACTAAGTATGAGTGCACACCTCTATATCTATGTGTTTACATTTATATATATATATATATATATATATATATATATATGTATATATATATGTATATATATACATCTAAATGACTTGCTAATTTTTTGTTTCTAACAAATATGACTATGTGGGAGTTTGTCCTAGTAAGATTTTAGGTAAAACTTTGGTATGATGGATTTTATGTACACGTGGAGTTGGTGTGATAAATACTAATCATTATTTGGATTGGATCTTGAATGGGTTGGCTTGTGAATGTTCAAATTGCCGGTTATGATTAAATTTATTTAATACCTTATGTGGACTTAATGACTTTGAATTGATCTAGAGAAATAATGGTATATTGGACCCAACCCTTATGCATGAGGGGTGGTGTATCGAGTATTATAAGAAAAAAGGGGCATCCCTAATTTAAATGTCTAGAGAGTACGCACTAAAGGGATATGGACTCTTGAGGTGAAACTCTCCCAAGACGGAGTAGGCACTAAGGTTCTACGACCTTGAGGTGGTACTCTACGGAGTGGACACTAAAGGAGTTAAAAGATACTTGAGGTGAGACCGTATGGTGGCACTAAAGTCAAAGGACCTGAGGTGTAGACCTCCAATAAATAAACATGATGACTTTATTCAGGATTGAGACTATGGTGGACTTGTTGGAAGGCGGTATTACACTATTATTGCAGAACGGGTATCGATGTTTATATTTCTTCTACTTTGTGCTACACTCTTAATCTTATTTTTTCAGAACTCACGAGGCTTCTAGCCTCACTTGTTGCTTGTATGTTGGCTTACAGGTCCCTCTAGCGGAGGCCCTAGGAAGACTTGATCGTTCGGTTGGTGCATGTAGGAGCACCATAGGAAGTGGAATTTTTGGGAATCGTGGGAAAAGAGAGAACCATTTTGGGGATGTATCGACACTCAACTTAATCTAGTCAGATGCCTTAGATTAATCGGTTGTTGAAATTACCTCCCATTTGATAGTAATTGTTTTGAGTTACAAACTACCCGTTTTGGGGCATTAGTTGTATTATTTGGGAAACCTTGATCCGGTTATGTTCCGGAATTCCCCTTCATTTTTTTGATGACTTGAAGGCTACATGTTGGTTTGATTGTTCGAAAATTACAGGTTTTATAAATTTCCACATTTTAGACGAGTTATGGCCGAAATTTTAAATTTTATTTTGGACCCATTTTTAGGGTGTTACAAAATCGGACAATTGTCCCCAAGACCCAACAAGGTCAATACCAACCCATAAGCTCAACAAATCAAAAGACCAAGTGTTACAAGTTATAGAATGCAATAAAACGTAAATAACCCACAATTATGCAACCACATGCTCCAAAGACGTGAAAACCCAAAACACAATTTCAGACTGGGACAAATCATTTTCCAAAAGCATTTATACCATTTACTCTTTCAAAACATCCCTAACTCAAGAACAAGTATTTCTCCAAAACACATACTAAAGTGAACTCATACTAAAAGATTTCCAATCATAAAAGACATCATAATATATCTATACTTATGATTTATTTTTCAAAATATCCAAAATCCTAAATGTGAGTGTTTTACAAAGTTTATAAAATTAAACACTTCTAATAATCAAGACGCACCCAAAAACTCAACAGTTGCTAATTTCTTGTAAAACATATAAACATTTTAAAATGGACATTTTGGCATGTACACCGTTTTCACAAATCAACTTGAACTCACCTTGCTAGATTTAGGCTAAATCTATATTTTTTCCCAACTTGAGCTCATTTGAAGAGAGTTCAATCCTCAAGCCAAAACATCCAAAAACCTAGATTCACAAGTTCCCAACCATAAATACACATATTCAAGTGCTTAGAATCATTCCCCAAACATCTTATATCAAAATCTCCATTTTGGCCAAAAACCTAATTTGACCTAATTTTTCTCAAAATCTTCCAACCCAAAATTAGAGAAACAAAACACTAGTGAGTCATCAATGGAGCATTTATAACTCATAATAAAGTTTAGAAACTAGGAGGATGAACTCACCACTTAGGTTTTGGTGAAAACCTAGAAAACCCCAAATTTCTTGAAGATGGAGGTGATGATGATGATGAGCTCTTGATCTTTGCTTCCACTCCACCATCAAATACTCTTGGATATTCCCAAAACTAGCAATATATCCTTGAAAATCTCTCAAATACGAAACCATAGCAAAAATAATCGTCAAAATCGGAGTTGAGATGAGAAAGATATGACCAAATGAATAAAGAGGTTGAAAATCGATTTTATGCACGGCACCCCGACCGCGATTGCAACATACGACTGTGCCATGTCACAATTGCATGTCAAGGTCGCCCAAAGTGTACCGGAAGCCATTTTACCCCCTTGGAGACCTTGACATGCTATAATGCCACTAGCACAGTCGTCGGGCATTATAGGTTTGCCCGTACCACGAGTTTTTCGACCGTTTTATCCACCGCTTTCTCGACAGATTTCTAGACCGTTTCCCGATCGTTTTCCCGACCGTTCCTCGATCGTTCTCTTGGAACATTTGATGCTATTATGCCAATTATCGTGCCACTGTCATAATTTCATGGCACATTCGCTGAGACGACCAACACTCTCGGTAACGCCAGTGATATTGTGACATATGTCACAACTGCATGGCACTATAGTCGGGACTACCACACTTTCAGTACCATTGGTGCTATTGCGACAGATGTCACAACCACATGTCACTATAGCCGAGACGACCATACTCCTAGTACCATTGGTGCTATTGTGACCAATGTCACAACCACATGGCACTATAGCCATACTCCATACCTGGTTCTTCCTTTACTAATTCATCCAGTTCAACATTTTTCCTCAATTGAGATAAAAATAAGGGTGTTACATTATTTCCTTGTATTAATTTTTTTAAAGTTTAAGTTTTCCTTTTCATGTTTTATAACCTTGTTATTATAGGTTGTTAGTGTAACACCCCGAATTTTCGAAAGGGTTCTTTGAGAGAAATCGAGGAAGAAGAAGAAAGGAAGAAAAAGGGGGCATGTTTTCTGGTCTACAAGGCACACGGGGCGTGCTCATTTCTTCACAGAAATGGCATGGGTCGTGATGGGCCACAGAAGAGTTGGCACGGGTCGTGCCCTTTGACAGCAGAAGCATCAGCTCGGGTTAAATGAGATTTTCCTCAAAATTCATTCACTTCTCATTTCTATCTCCCATTCCTTCTCTCCCAAAACCCCACAAACCCCAAAATCAAACCCTAACTCATTTTTGGGTGTCCTCCTCCTAAAATCAAGTAATCCTTCTTCACCTAGCAAGCTTGGAGGTTGGAACCATAATCTCCCATCTTCATCTTCTCCACATTTGTTTCTAGGGTTTCATCCAACTTTTTCACCATCTTAAAGATTAGAGGTTTGAGGTTTATTTTAGAATATTTAGAAGAGTATTGTTGATGGGTTAAAGCTTTGGTAAAGGTAATATTCTCTTCTCTTCTCTTCAACTATGGAAATTAGGTTTTTGGTATATATTGAGATCTTCAAGTATTATGTTTAGGGAATGACCTATTATGGTTAAATATGGGTATTTATGGTCGGAAATGTGTGGATCTAGGTTTTGGATGCTTGAGTTGAAGAGTTGGAATGGATGTCTTCGGAAAGCTTTGGGTGGGAGCTATGCTTGGAAGGCCAATGGTTGTGGATTGAAAACTAGGTTTAACTTAACCTAGCAAAGTGAGTTCAAGTGATTTGTGAAAACGGTGTACATGCCAAAATGTCTATTTTAAAGTGTTTACATGTTTTACGTGGAATTGTTAACTGCTAATCATCTGATAAGTTTTGGTTATTTGAAAGTATTCAACTTCATAAATTTATAAAACACCCACATTTGGGATTTTGTGCATTTAGATAAATAAATCATATATTTCGGGTATCTAAATGATATATTTCATGACGTATATTTTGAGTATAAATGCATTTTATTGGGTGTCATGGGATGATTTGAAAGGAAAAAATGTATAAATCCACTTGGAAAATGTTTTGTCCCAATTTAAATCATGTTGGCGTTATTTGTGTGAGTTGAAGCATGAGTTGCATTGTTTCTGGGTCGTTTACGTTTGATTTTATTTTATGATTTTCAACGTTGGGTCTTTGGGTTTGTTGAGTTTATGGCTCGTTTGGATTTTGTTGGGTTTTAAGGACACTTGTCCGTTTTATTAGCTCATTGTAGAGCGTTTGGTTATAATTTGCATTTATTGCATCTTATTTGGCAATTACATGTTTTGAATGCTTTAGTTCATTCGTTTTGAGTCATGTAATGTTTCAGCCCCGTCTGCTATGGATCCATTAGCACTTTTGTTATTTTGGACGATGTTGGGACGACTAGCCTCTCACATCGTGGCACGTTTGGCATCGGATTGGGTTGTAAGTCCTTTGTGCGGCACGTTAGGCATAGGATTGGGATTATAAGTCCTTCGTGCAGTATCTATAGGTGTATGCTGAAAGATGTTGAGCTCGATACTTTTATTATTTGCCCAATGGTGGAACGCTAGTTAACCCCCATTGCGGCGCGATTTGGCTTCTTCGGTATGGTGTAAGTCCTCCGTGCAAGTATCTATGGGTGTATTCTGAAAGATGTTGGACCCGATACTTAATACCAGTTTAACGTAATGTGTGGCTTACTTTGTGCACGTCGCATTATGCGGAATCGGGTTTCCCCCGTCACCGAAAGGTGTTGCTTTTGGGCTAAGTCTTTTATATATTTGTTTTCGGTGACATTTTGCATACATGAGTTCATTCCATGTTTTATGGGTTGAGTATTAATCCCTACCTGTGTTTTGGGGTGTTTTGGGATATGAAGTATTATTTACATTACCATAACTTGGGAGTCAATTTATATCCACGTTTTGAGTTTGAGTTATCTCTCTTATGCTATAATCTTAGAAACTTGAGTTTACTCATATGTTGGTCATTTATTTTATAAAGCTCACTCGAATTTCATTATTTGAGCATTACCATTATTCTCGTTTTGAATAAGTGCTGGATTTCATTATTTCATGAGAGAACGTTTTGGCGTTGAGGCATCCACTTATAAAATGCATATTATTTGTAAATGAGTTGTTCTCTTATATTTTTGGTAAATCATTTTAAAGGATCATGATTATAGGTATTCATACTTTCATTTACGTTTTCCTTTATAATCATGATATAAAACTCTTGAACTCACTAGGCGTTAGCGTAACCTTTTTATTTGTCGGCATGTGAATCAGGTTCCATTCCGGGATTAGTTCTAGCGACACTGAGAAGTGATAAGTGCTAGTTGTGTGCTCGAAGAGGTGTTCAGCTTGATGAAGTCTTCCGCACTTATATTGGAGATAGCGATTGTTATTGGGATATAGTAACACTCGACTTTAGTTAATCTTTATGTAAGACTTTATTCATTTGTTGATGGTTCAACCTAGTTATGTATTTCAATTATGGACTAGTAGTGAGAGATTTTATTATCTTTTAAGGTATTGTTGAAAGTTTTTAAATTAGTTGCTCTTTCCAAATTTGAGGGTATTACAGTTAGCCTAACACGTTTTCTTAAATAACATGTATATCTTCCTTAGGCGGTGGGGCTAAGGATGTTTGGGCGGTGAACCGGGTATCGATAGCAGTACTAGTCCGATAGCATTTCTTCGGAGTGCTTTACAAGCTTGGTATATATAGAGCATTTTGATGGTTGTAGTGACACTTACATGTGATCTATCTGTAGAATGATTTAAATTAGGGGGTTGTTATCTATTAAGTCTTTTACTCTCATTTGTATTTAATTGGCGTTATCACCTTTTGTTGGGAAGTACTCTTAATTGAAATTCTAGGTTTTTGTAAGTTCCAATTTTCTTCTATTTTAGGGGTTTTACATATTCAGAATTAGATAGAAGTCAGAAAACTCTGATACTTTATTTGTTCTCCTATATTTTTGTAATTGTATCTTAACTTTTGAAAGTAAAGTTTATATTTCAGAGATATTGCGGTATACCATTTTATTTAAGTACTATTTTTCTAAATTTAAGGTGCTACATGTATTGAGCTCCATCGAACAAAAATGGCATTCGTCTTACCCATGTTGAAGCCCCAAATAACATAGGAAATTTGCCTCATGATCAAGGTCCTTTGTTGTTTACAGCTCGACATGGGAAAGACGATCAATTACTTTTTCATCTCTCTCCTCGCCATAGCTACCACCATCGAGAACACATCAAACTCAATCAATGTGAACCTTATAAGGCATGTTGTACTACTATCGATCTCCTATCAAGTACCTATCAAGCATCATAAAAACAATTTACTACATTTATCATCAACCAAAAAAACCAAGTCAATGGTAACATACCTATTTTTCTTAAAAGACCATGATGTAACATCGAAATACAATATACAAATACAGAGAATAAGGTTTTGACATATGGGCTTAGGGTTCAAAGTTTCGCAGATAGAAATAGAAGAGGCATGCTCGTGGTTATACAGAAGGGTTTTAAACATAAAAGAGCATTCTAAGAAGAATGCAACTTTAAAAGCCCAATTTTCAAATGATGTCAATAAAAACTTGATGTTGCTAATCATCGATGTCTTACTCTACAAGTCTGAGAAAAAAAAGACAATAACTTGACAATTTGATTTTAAGCATCGAGTTAGGTGTCAAATAGACCCCATCATTAATGTGATATATTGAGATCATTAATGTGATATGTTGACATACATCGAGTCCAGGGGCCCAAGCAAAAGAACTCAAATGAAATTGTAATTTCAAAACGGGCTAAGTTTCAATAAGAAATTTAAATTTCGTAGGAACTACTTTATTAGTGAATGTTCAACAAATTAATATGTTAACATCCGTTAATATATATATATATATATATATATATTTATTTTAACTTGTGTTAATATTTTCATGCTAAAACCTATTAACAAATTATATATAATCTTCCTACGTGATGCTAATTATTTTGGGAGATATTTATTTTTTGCTTTTTATTTTTGGTGTTATGTGATTGGACTTTTTTAGCCCTATTATCCAATTTGAGGATGAAGAAGACTAGAGTCAACACCAATCGTCCACATGATTACCAATTCCAAAAATTATAAAAAACGAAATCTTTAAAAAAATTAAAAATCGGAATAAAAAAATCTAAAAATATCTTGTAATGGAACCGGGTGACCCTGGTCTAGGTTCTTACTACCACCACCAACAACCACCGCCGCCACAGCGCTACTCTCACCACCACCACCAACCACCACCATCATCTCAACCTCCGCCAACCACCACAAATGCAATACTACCAAACACCACCACCGATACTGGTCCTCCTCAAATGCTATATCCTCGCAACTCTGTTCCATCTGCCGTCTTACAGACCGGCGTCCGGCGGAAGAGAGGGAGACCCAGAAAGTATAGCACGCCGGAGCAAGCGGCGGCGGCGAAGAGAATCTCCTCCTTGTCTGCAACTGTTCAACCCTTCTCTTCTCCAAGTAAAAAGGATGTATCTACGGCTGTTGGGGGATCCTCTTCTACTTCTTCTTCCAAGAAATCTTGTGTTGGTTGGGTTTTCTTTCAATTTTCTCTAAATATTTAACTTTTTTGAGTGTTTTTTAATGCATTAAAACGGCTACACGCCCGTTAAGAGCTATACCTGCTGTCGAGCTAACTGTATAACAATTGGGGAACTTTCCTAAAAGGCCTAATAGCAATTAACCGCATTGGTGTTCTTGATTCTTTTTTTTTATTATTTATTTATTATGCTTTTGAATTGATAAATCCCCAAAATATGAGTTCAATTCCATTGAAGTGAAAGGGAAGACTTGAAATGTGCATGACACAATTGCTCATGTTTAGTTCAGGGATCAAATAGTTTTGAACTTGTGTTTTTGTACTTGAATTATTTAGAACATAGATCATGTAGTATAACATTAGCCATCTGGTATTTATTTATTTATTTATATTGCTTTTATTTTAGTAAAAGTTTGATGTCTTAAATATTGGGTGAGTGGCATATGATTGAGAGACTCACTTGGTACTCCATCTCTTTATGATGTGTTTATTCAGGGAATGCTGGGCAAGGTTTCACACCTTATATTATCACTGTCACTGCTGGAGAGGTATGACATATGAATATCCTCATAAATATAGTTCCAATTTCCGTTTTATACGATATCTTTGTCCATATTTTGCAATACATTGATCTGCATAGGTATGAGTATGGCTTTGGCTCTCAAATTCAAATCCAAATCCAACAATTACCAGAATCAGACTACGAAAACTTTCTGCACATATTTTTCTCGATGTTATGATAAGCTCTGGTAGCACTTTAAAGGCAGCAGTAACGATATTTAGGGGCTGTTTGGTTGGTTTTTCATTAAGTCGTGTATGGATAAAGCTGTTTGTTTGGATTAATCAGTCTGAATAGAATCAATAGATTCTAGAGGTTTTTGTTTGGGACCATTTTTTTCATAGCTGGAATAAGCGTGTTTTTTAATTGGAAGAGGCAGGTTTGGAAAAAAGCTTGCCTTTCTGCATAAAGCTCCCGTAGAAGCTTTACTGAATAAGCCACTACCAAACAGGTCATGTATAGCTGACCTAGAATGACCTAGTAAGCTGTGAGTCCCATTAAGCTCATTAAGCTACTAACAAACGGGACCTTACTCAACAATAAATGGCAACAATTCCTTCCCCTTTACAATGCCATCAATATCTAGTAATTCTGTGATTTAGATCATATAATGCTAATATTTATGACCTTTAATGCAGTGATTTATCACAATGTTTCTTGATTGGTGTCATTACTCATTAATGTATTTCAGCTTCCCTGGGTTCCAATCCAAGTGCTGCCAAAGCCCTTGTGGCAATGGAGGTTCACTGGCCATGACTCCAGGCCATTCGTGGTCCCCCAGGGGATTAGTCGGTGCATGTAAGCTGACCTATATACCCGCCATTACCCCTAAAAAATAATAATGCTTCCATCGATGCATAAAATGCTAGACTTTCTCTTGTTGGTGTCTTGGTGTTGCTATTGTAACATTATTAAGCAAAATTTAAGCTAAAGTTTTGCTAATATGCCAATTTATCATCATTATAAATTATTTTTCAGTCCATAAGATTATCTTACTTCTTCATAAGCTTGATCAGTATGTTTTCTATCTTATTTAAACAATGACAAGAATTTGAACCATAAAGAATCAATTCTTGTGCATTGATCTAAAAGTAATTTATTTTGTTATTTCAAAATGTCATTTTTGTTATTAAAAAAATTCCCTCTTTTTCTTTGTTGGGTTAGAACTCCCAAATTTATCAATTTGATTTGAAAATAACTATCTGATTCGTATAAAAGTTTCATTGTGTATATATTTTACAACTTCTTGTGTATTGTTCTTCAACCCCTGAAAATAATTCTTGGCCGAAAGCATGGTTTGTGGTTTTTTGTATGATAAGGATTTGTGTATCATAGAAACATTTGAAAGAACATTTCGGGTTTAAAACGCTTTCTTGATTGGTGACTTTTTTTCTATATCTATTTGAACACGTTCTTCTCTAAATCATATATTGGATTTTTGTAATTTTGATTGAATTTGCAGGATATTAACCACAAAATAATGTCATTCATGCAACAAAGCAAGCAAGAGATATGTATCATCTCAGCATCTGGTGTGATCTCTAATGCAACTCTACGCCAGCCAGCCACATCTGGGGGCAACATTACTTACGAGGTAAGAACTATTCAAATACTTTTGTCAAATTCAAATACTGTGCATGGTTTTCAGGAAAAAATTCGAAGGGATAAATTTCGATTTTTTATTATTATTATTATTATTTTTTGTTAAAACGGGAAAAGGCAGAAAAGTAGTGCAGTAGCAAAATGGTAAGAAAAATGAAAGCTAAATGAAGGGAAAATGGCATCATCGTCATCTTCCCTTAGCCTTGATAAACCAAACCAAACTAACCCAGTAAATTCCACTCACTTACCCTTAAGGCCAACCTCAAATCGGAAAAGATCTTGGATAAATCATGTTTTGTGGGTCCGGTTTATATGGTATGAAAAAATGTGATTGTGGGTCCCGCTAGGTGACGGGAGGAAAAATAAAGATTGATTTGAAGATAAGCTCGGGAATAGAGGAAATAGTGTAATGGATGCAACATAATGCTTGTTGTGCAAGGTCGAAAAACTGTGGTTGGACACTTGGCTTGACGCTACAGAACTGCTTCTACAACAAACCAAACCAAACCAAACGAACTTGGTAGTATATCCCACGTGGAGGTGGGGTCTGGGGGTTGGGACGTATGTATTCCTGACTTCTAACTCAAGGAGTAGAGTGGCTGTTTCCGTGAAGAGATGAATTGCTTCTAAAATGTAAAAGTCAAATGGTTTTGTAATGTGAAGTGTCGAGATTTCTTCAGAAGTTAATTTAGTGTTATATATATATATATATATATATTATGTATGGAGACAGCTTCACACGCAAACAATAGCCAAATAAGAGAACACGAAAATGACCCAATCACTTGTGATTTTACACTAAAATCACATGTAACATCACATGTGATTCATGTGACTTTTGGCCGTGACCTGAGGTTGCGGGCCAGGTCACCCGCTCATCCTTGCGTTGGCCATGTTTCGTAATCACATGTGAATTACATGTTATTTGGCCATTTTCTTGTTCTCTTATTTTGACCGTGTTCTTGTTTGATCCTCCCTTTGAATATATGTGTGTGTATATATAATTATATATATATATATATCATATGTATGTATGTATATGTTCCTATACACATATACATATTTGTATATATATGCACACACATCGTATATATTCTTTGAAAGTTTATTGTCTTGTATTTGTGTGTTTCAAAATGGGATTGCTACAACATACAACTAATTGTTTCATTGCATGTCTTATCTCAGGGGCGTTTTGACATACTATCACTATGTGGATCTTATGTACGTTCTGATTTCAAAAGCAGCAGCGGTGGGTTAAGTATCTGTCTGTCTAGTAATGACAGCCAAATCATAGGAGGCGGAGTTGACGGACCACTCATAGCTGCGGGCCCCGTGCAGGTAACGTGCAAGTTAGAGGATTTAAGGAATTTGGGATTGTCATTTCTCTTTCAATAATAATGATGATTTCCGTGTTCTTGAAAGAAAGTGAAGTGATATACTTTTAAATGTCAAATTGCATGTTCTCAAGGTCCCAAGGAGCAGAGACTGCAATAGTTTCCATTTGGGATTTGTCTTATGGAAAATACAAAATGCAACGAAGTTTGCCTTAGTTTCTATTTAGTGTGACATAGAATTTCTTTTTCCCTCAATCAATGTAAAAAAGTTTCAATTTTTCCTATCTAATGTAACAAAGTTTCAAAAGTTTCTATTTTCAACTCATTTTAACTGTTAACCTGTTGATCTTGTAAGGTTTGGTGACGTGGATGTCAAGTTTATGGTCCACTTCGCCAAAACCCTTTTGTAAACCTTTCGTAAAAGAGTTTCCACATCATCAAATGTTACAAGATCCGCAATTTACCGGTCAAAATGAGTACAACATAGGAAAATTTGAAACTTTGTACATCAATTGAGAAAAAAAGTTTCTTGTTACACTAAATAGGAACTAAACCGAACTTTGTTGTATTTTGATGCATTTTGCCCCTTATGAAAATTGTGAGATTTCCGTTTGCAGAAAGTTTCAGTTTACAACGACATATTTGATCATTGTAAGCTTATTTGTTTAAGTACCATCATCTTATTCTGGAAGGTGTTATAGACGTTTCAGAAATAGTCAAACATTTCCAAAACCTTTGCTAGTTCATGGTCAAATTGTTGTTTTTGTTTTTGTTTTTGTTTTTGTTTTTGTTTTTGTTTTTGTTTTTGTTTTTGTTTTTGTTTTTGTTTTTGTTTTTGTTTTTTTTACTTTTTATGTTCACCATTCGGTTGGTTTTTGCAGGTAATCCTTGGTGCATTTGTTATCAGCGGTAAGAACGCTGCTATGTTTACAAAAGATGATGCTTCTGTTGGGCCATCAAGTTTAGGGTTCCCATCAGCACCTGAATCTTCTGTGAGAAATTCAATGGTTGGCAATGATGGTAATCATCAAAATAGTGACGGGTATCCATTTATGATCCCAAATGGCGGCATGCCCGTGACCACTGACTGGAGGAATAACAGCGATTCAAGAAGCGCTCCTGGTTTTAACTTCTCAGGTATATTTTTCTTGTCTTTTGTTGTAAAGTTTACTGAAAAGGACTCAGCCTAGAACCCATTGTTGGCAAGTGCTTATCGTAAGGCCATCTTTGACAACCATAAGCTAGTTATTGAAAAAGCCCAGTATGGTTGGCTTTTGAAAACTACTTCAAGTAGTGTATCAACAAGCTTGAGGGTTTTTTTTTTCAAATATTTTTTAACAATCATGCCCCTTATATTTTTTTAGTTAATTTTCCAGTGTGTCCTTTTAGGTCATTTTACATAGTCATTTTGCCAAACATGACTAGCTTATCAGCTAACAACTAGCTTATTAGCCAACAATTAACAGACAAGATATTATCAGGTAGTTTGCTAAACATAGCCCAATGGTTACAGAAATAAGGACCCTAAATCCTAGGTTAGCCTAGGGGTTTGTAGTCCTTCCTACCTTAGTTTGGTTTTTCGATTTGTCTGTTTGATTTCGGTTGCTTACCTCTAACTTGTTTTTCAAATTTTAACAATCATGTCTTGTTTTTTAGTTCTTCGAATGTTCTTTTTCTGCAAAAGCAATTTTTATCCTTCTTTTATCACACTATGCACAAGCCTGAAGTCTTCAAAGAAACAATTGCTCGTCTGCTTTACTCTTTAGGGTGGAGGTCAGGTTTGCATACAACTCACCTCTCCCTAACCTCATCTTTGGGTGAGATATACTGGCTTGTTTGGTTTGGTTTGGACGGTTGGTCCTTAACAGGGCCTAACCGGTCAAGTCTAAAATGGGAGCCTAGCATACCGTTCCCCAAGAAAGTTGACTAACCGGTCTTTCGTAGTATTTGTTTTCACAAGGCCAAGAATGTGTTTATGATGCATATGGTATTCTTGGTTTTTGCAGGAAGAGTGAATCATTCTCCGAAGAATGGGGATTACGATCGTTTTCAAGATTGAGATTTTAAGAATGGTTGTGTTTTAACAGGCATTTTGTTTGAATTGGGGAAGTTGCAACACAAATCAATCCTGAACCACTGTACAGTTAGTTAACCAGCAGCATACCCCCTTGAAAAAAAACTCCAATGTTTTGATTTGCATTTGCTATAGTTTGTTAAATAATTGGATAATATTCCCTTTCACTGTTTTGTAAAAAGATTGCAACATTATTTATTATAAATTGGAGAAATGTTAGTGCCGATTACTGGCATTAAATTTAGATTCTCAATGTTGTAATTTCATTTGGATGAAACTTGGTACCTGCAACATAACTGGATTTATAGAACATCATGTGTTTTAAGTGTCCTAATAGGTTCTTTTTCCGACTTAACTTTATGGGAGCAAACTTTTGTGTGTCTTATCTAAAAGTGTTATAATAAGTTTATATGGTGCTTTTCGGCGTCTTTCCATTTTTTCTAGGACACTTTTGAAACAAAGTATCATATTAGCCCTTTTACGGGACACATTTGAGAAGTGTTATGTAAATACATTTTTTTATAGGATGCTTGTTTTATAAGACGCTTTCAAATATCGTCATATAAAAAGGTTTAATAGCACACTTAGGGGGTGTTTGGTTTGACGATTTTTTTTTTTTTTTGGAGTGATTTGAATTTTATGGAAGGATTTGTAATTTTGGTGTGTGTTTGTATGATTTTATTGACTTGATTATTATAAAACGAGTAGCTTAAACACATTTTAAAACATTATTACAAACAAATCCTAGAAAATTCCATGAAATACCTACTACCCTTATTTCTAAATCCATTGTTTGTGGGATTTCAATTCTGAACATTCCTTTAAATTGCAGGATGTAATGGAATCCAATTCCAAATCCCACCAAACCATGGAAACCAAACGGGCACTTAGGGGCCGTTTAGCAAACGCTTACCCCGGTAAGGATTTATCAGGTCACATTACCTTATCGGATGAATATGGCAAGGACCAAAAATCTTACCGGGTAAGAGCTAAGGCAAGGACCGACAGTCTTACCCGGTAAGTGAGCACGAAGACTCTTACAACGGTTAGCGCTTACCGAGAAAATTGTTGTATATGATACCATTTTGATGGATTAAAATCTTACCCGATAAGTAAGTGACAGTGTTAAATATTACCGGTAAGTGTTTACCTGGGTAAGTATTTGGTAAGCGGCCCCATAGTTTCATAAGTGTCCTAAAAAGCTTGTTAAGATTCTCAAAAGCGTCTTATAAACTTATTACAACACATCTAGATATAACACACAAGTATTTGTTCATATAAAATAGTCTATTAGGATATTCAAACATTTTTGATATCCTATAAACCGAATTTATTGTAGTGGCATCACCAATCCTGGTCTAGGTGATGCACCCTGCGATTAGGTGTTTGATAATGACTATGTATTTGACATTGATTTCTACCATGATTTGAGTGGTTTAGAGTAAATATTTTTGGTTTGCTTTGATTTTGGTAGAAAATTGTCCTTTTAAAGATGCGTTTTTTATTTTATTTTATAAGACTAGTTATATACATGTGTGTGATGCGGCGTAAATCATCGTGAAATCGAAAAAACAATTGACAAAGGTGTATATCACCTCGCGAAAAATCTCGAAATCAAAATGGAAACCATGTTTCATGTTAAGTTTGTATTCTTCGTCCCTATCGATACTTAGTCTATGAAGACTTGGTGCTTGAACCGCTTGATATACATATATGATACATGTGGATCATGCATCAACTCTGAAGTAATTCGGTATTCATTTTTATCTATTATGTATACTTTATAAATGCCATTAGTAGTTCAGTGCTTAATAAAAGTGAATTGTCTGATCGGAGAATTGTAGACCTTTTATTATAGTCAATCATATTTCATTTTTTTTTGTCCATACTGATGTTAGTTGTATACTTTTACAATGTAGTTGGTTATAAATTTTGAATAAATGTAATTAAGGAAACATAATATAAATACGTATAAATTTGTATACCTGATTTTTTTTTGCAATAACTGTTTCAAATGTTTATCGATATATTATAGATATACTAGAAACGTACTCGCGCAATGCAGCGAGATACATCACAATTTTAATGTTTCCTTTTATTTTTTGTTTTTTGTCGATTTACGGTACGCTTTTGGATGGTTTTGAAAGAGTGATAGTGGTTCTTATATAAATTTGTCTAATTTAGGCTTAATAATATAATGTTTTTATATAAAAAAATTAAGTATTTTGTTAGAATTCAATGATTATCTTATATATTTTAAAATCTTAATATTTAAATTGAGATGTTTATCTTGTTTTGATTATATTTATCAGTTAGTTATGAATTCAAACATATATCTTTAATTATTTGTACTCATGCATCATGACTTGTAATCTTGAATTTTAAGTAATGTCTATCAATAAACAGTATTTAATGCATAAAAGTTTGTTCTTAAGAGTTTATTCGATAGTTTAATAATAATGTAATTTATTTTAGATTTAATAATATAATGATTTTTTATAAAATAAACATTAAATATTCTGTTAGATTTTCTTAATTATATTTTAGATTTTTTTAATTTGTTTTTTATCCTATATTTAATTATGCGATGAGTGATTTTAGGGGAGTTGGGGTGGGGAGTGATTTTATGGGAGTTAAAGTGGTTAGATTTTAATTGTTGTTTTTAAGAGATTTTAATTAATTAGCATTAAATAGCGGTACATTAAACTTTAACAATTGTTTTTAAAAGTTTTTTATAAAGGCTTTATAATATGGTATAGATATATATATATATATACATATATATATATATATATAGTAAAATTGGTAAATATTCAAAAATAAGCTTATTTTGAAAATATTGGCAAAAAAATAATAATGGTGTAATTTATAATAAAAATGGAACGCGTTTTTAATGTGTTTTAGTTGATCTATAATTATGTATTTTTAATATTCTAAAGGTAAAAAAATAAAAACGTATGGATGAAAGAATTACAGCAGGTTTTAAAGTTTTAATTTGACATGAGTAGCTTAATAGTATACCAATCATGTATAATCTCCCTAATTTTCGTTCCAACATAAAAAATATTTTTGCCCCAATGCGAGTCTAATGGTCGCACAAAAACAACATTATTTTTGTGTTATCTCATCCTGCCTTGCGTAAACACGCCCTTGAGTATGTTAGTTTCACTTCATCTTGCCCAGGGACGTCTAACTTCGCAAGCTTTTCATTCAGTTTCACAAAAAGCCAAAAAACCTCAGCCCCATGGTTACATTAGAATATAAGGGGCTGTTTGGTTCATAAATTTTTTAAAGAATTTGGTCAATTAAATACACTAACAAATACGTTTTTATTATAATTAGGTTAATCAAATACACTAAAAAAATATTTTTTTGTTACAAAAAAATTGGTCAATCCAATATACTTTAAAATATTTAATTGGGTCAATCGGATACACTAAAAAACACGTTTTTATTATAATATACTTAATAAAATACACTTAAAACTATATTTTGGTCTTCAATCAAATACATTAACAGTAAGTTTAAATATATACTTAAAAATAAGTTTTAAATAAAAATTTGGGCCGGTCCCACTTCGGGCAGGGCTGAGCCATCTAAACCTTTGAAGACCATAATCGGTCAGCTCCGGTCCTCCGTCGGTCCCGAACCGTGCTCATTTGGCCATCTCAACCCATCACCACCACACTACTGTTGTCGTCACAAGCGCTATTGACCGAGTTAAGCATTCCTGGTTTACTTTGTTACAACTTGTAATTTGGGAAATAAAATCCAAAATCAATATGTGAACAGATTGGAAAGTAAAATCATGTATAAGAAATAGTTACATACCCGTGCGCGATGCGGCGCGAAGTATCTGATCGAAACCGATAACTTGATTGCAAACGAAAAGCAAAACCGATATCCTTAGCACACTACCAGGAAAAGTAATCCAATTCTTTGGTGTTATACAAAATTATCAAGTAGTTCCCTTACTACTACACATTAGAAGGTCCAAGTCTCCCTTAGCAAACTATCAAGAACAACTCTCTTTTTTGGACATGGAAGAACAAAACAAAAGTACACAACAACCGTCTTCCTTCCCTTCTCCATCTTTTCAAGTGGCTACTGCTTTCGCAATCAATTGCTTCACTGCTTCCGCATGCCCGTGCAATGCAGCGGGATTCATTTTGATTATGAAGCCAGAAACTTGAACATATAATCCTGTGTTATGCTTCATTATGTTATTCGCCCCTCACACTTTCAGTTATAAGGTTAAGATGATTAAAAAAGTTTAATTCTTAAAAGTCAACATCGACGTATATGGCACCGGGGGGGGGGGTGTAGTCGTCGTTCACAAGCTTAACCAACATATGGCGCCCAAGGGGGAGTGGTATTTGTCCCAGTCATTATTCACAAGCTTAACCAACATATGGCACCCAGGGGGTATTTGTTGCAGTCTTCGTTCACAAACTTAAACAACATATGGCACCCGGGGGGAGGGGTATTTTGTTGCAGTCTTCGTTCACAAGCTTAACCAACATATGGCACCCAAGGGAGGGGTCGTATTTGTTGCAGTCTTCGTTTATAAGTTTTGATCCAACAATAGATATCCCTAAGCAATAATATTAGCTTGCAAAACAGGTCATCATTTACAAGCTTAGATGACGTTAAGGTGCCATTTGCTTCATAAATGGATCATGTATTACTTACGTTTGTCAAATTTCAAGCATCAAGCTTTCACATGCCAAATTTTAATGAGAGAGCACAACATGAGAACCCCTTAAAAAAACATGATTACACAAAACTTTCATATTTGCATTTTTTTTTTGGAAGCAAAGGACTAATAGTTGGCTTATCAGCCATAACATCATATTTATTAAAACGATCAAACATTTGCTAGCTACCAAATTTTATCCTTCTATGGCTATAGAAAACTAATTCAACCATGGGTTCAAAATTACAATTTTTTATCTCAATTAATAATGTGCTATGCATCTAAAAACAATCAAATTGCTTTATTTCACATTGTTCAAAACAAAATACCTCTCATTTGCTAAAACCTAAAGATTACCAAACCTAAAACTTTCAAATCATGTTCCTAAATCAGCATGCAAATTGTTACCAAATTACAAATTTGACATATCATAGAACACAAAACCATATACTAAGAGGTCGTTTACAAAAAGCCTACCGTAAGCGTTTACTAGTATCATTTACCTTATTGATTAAGCATGGCAAGTACCGAGAAACTTACCCAATAAGAGAGAAGGCAAGAACTGAGAGTCTTATCCTGGAACCAGGTAAGCGCTTACCGGGTTTTAAATGATTATGAACAATCTATTTTCATGGCCAATGATGTTAAACGATAAGGTTAATTAGGGTGAATTTCTTGCCGGTAAGCACTTACCCAGTAAGAAATTTGGTAAACGATCCCTAAATCACAAATTTGACATCATGGAACCTAAGCATCCATATTGTTACCCTTGCCCGCATGAAAACCAAAGGCAACAACCACAAAATATGAATCCATCTTAGTGCTTTTGGTCCTCTATTACGCTTTTCTTGGAACATCTATGGTCCTGAACCAAGAGAACCAAATCTGTAGGCTTAATGGTGACATCACAGTTATATCGCCTATTGCTAGTGTAGTTAATTATTCTTCAATAGAATGTATATTAAATATCCCCCTAATGGTGATGGAGATAGATGGTTGGTGCCTTTTGAAGAACTTTTCACAATCCTACAATAATCCCACATTCTTTATAAAAAAAAAAAGTAAAACCGATAAATATGAAGAATTCAATGATGACAAAATTTTGAATAAGCGTCCCGTCCCTTTTTTACAAAAAAAAAGGATGACAAAGTAAACAAGAATCATTAAATACTTTTTATAATTGTATATAATAGAACATGACAAACTTGTTTTTCGTACTGCCCCCTCCCGAAGTATTCAGTATTGAGGGGAAACTATAAAACAATCATATATCTACTCTAACCCTTCTCTTACCGGTGACAGTGGTCGTCAGGGAGCAACATAATTAACTTTTAATTTGCATTCCTCCACTTGATTGCCTGATTCCTTGTTGAACCATTATGAGTCAAAAGATATAAGTTTCAACCTACAAAGTTAATATAGTTTGAACTTTAAACACAATCGGATAAGCTAATTTATTACCAGCTCGGGATGATATCTGTTGATCCCAATAATGATGTTCTTAACTTGATTTGACCTTTCACTACACACAAATTAATTAAATAGAGCGCGGAAGCGTTTATATAGTGTATGAAAGATAGAACATGCAAAGGTAGTAGACACACAATGTAATCAATAAATAGAATAGTAAAGTATTGCAAGAAATTACTCAAAGAACTGTTTCATTGATTACTGAAGAACACCAAGAACACGCACAAGTGTGTGCAAAATGCTCAGGGAAAATACAAATCTCTAATTCAGACTGTGTGTGCTCGCATACATGAAACTCTAAGGTGGTGCTCCCATAATATACAAGAAGGATGCACCCCTTAGTACAAGACAAAGGCTGACATTCCATAAACGGAGTGCCACCTGGAAAGTAAAACCATCGTGTGCCGCTCCATGGTGATCTGGAAATCTTCGTACAACAGGCATCACGTGATTTGCATGTGACCTTGTCTTGAACTGAGTTTGCACATCTTCGAACTTTCTCTAGAGGTTAGCCATCACAGAGGCTCTGTGAGTGATCACAGAGGCTCTGTGAGTGATCACAGAGGCTCTGTGATCTGATGATCATTATCAGGTGTTGTGTCCTCTGGTAGAGTGTCGACAGATGTCTTCTGAGAATTTAACTTCTGCGGAGTACTTGGATGTTCTGGGACAGACTTCTGCGGTTCCTATACTTAGCCTATTTTTCAATACTTCTATACAATGTGATTGGAGCTAACAATCTCCCCCTAAGTATTGAAAAATAAAGAAATGGAAATATGAGTTTGGCTAAGTTAGAAACACAAAGAGGTGAAAGGAACTCAACCTCTGTCTACTTACTTTCATTTAAAAGAAGTGCCAGAAGGCAATTACATTTGATTACAAAACATGAAAGTAAAAGAAGTGAAAATACATTTCTTCAGAGCCTATACTTTGGCGTCTGGAAAGTCATCTATTTTTCTTCCAAACCCTCCTTCCTTCTTCAGCTCTCTGTAATAGAATATACACAAGTCCCTGAAGTTAAGAGTTGCACGTATATTTTCCAGAAGGACATTTGCAGGTTCTGTGGGGATGAGTGGTGTTCCTCTGTGTTTGATGATGAGTTCTTGGATGAGCAGCAGAGACTGAGTTGAGTACTTGTGGCTTTCAATCCCCATGAATATCTTCTTTTCACCCTTGGGATTTATGTACACAAAGCCAAAGAAAGGTGAGTTGACTATTGAGTTCGAAAGTATTGTGGCAGAGGGTGGTAAGCTGTCTTCTGGTGCAGGAAAGTTCACCTTTTTGACCCCGAGGTCAAGTGCCACCTGAAAGTCCACCACGCTGTAGAAGAGTAACTTTTCCCTCATAGTTCTTTTAATCATGAGGTGGGCTTCTTGGTACTCCCTCTTCCACCCGAACTTATCTTCTATCCATTTGAGCAGCTCTGGGAGATCGTGGGGATGGAGAGTTGTCAGATCTGCATCTGTGAATGTCCATATATGTCCATCCTCTCTCTTCACGGCATACGCACAGAACCAGAAGTTTTTGCATTTTGTGTGGCTAAGTTTTATTGACAGAACCTCTGCGATTTTGAACATAGAGAAGACTTGGTCCCTTGGTTTGGATTTATCTTTGTAGAATCTCCTCCTCTCTTCTGAGATGATTTCCTCTGAGAGTTTGACAGAAGGCTGATCATGGACCCCGCGGCTGTAGAGATACTTGTAGACATCTTCTTCTATGCTCTTCTTTTGAGGATTAGGGAAGGGTCTTCTCAAGATCTCGAAGCCTTGTATTACCTTTGCAACTCTGTCCTTTGATGATTTTTCAATAGGGTCAAGGATGGGGAGTTCAGAGAGGGGTTGCAAGTCAAATGCCCAATCTTCTTCTTCAGGTTTTATACCTCTCAGAGCCTCACTTCTGATGGCATCCATGGAGCTTTGGAGGTGCTTCTCTGTGCTAGGAGGTGCCTTCTTCTTCAGAGGTTCTATGGCAATAGCTTTTCCTTTGTCTTTCAGGGTGGGTGGTGCTTTCATTTGGATTTTTGGAATTAGGATTATGGGAGATGATAAAGTTGTAGAGGTTTGTTTTTGATCCGTCTTCTGTGGTATAGGCTCTGAGCTTGTAGGGACTTGGTTCAGGGGTTCAGCTGAGATAGTCACTTTTGATGGCATGATCTCCCCCTCATGAGGACCAGAGGCATCAGGATCCTGGTCCTCATGCCTAGCCCTCTTCTGTGATGCCTCCGCTTGGCAAGTCGCAGGTGCCTTCCTCTTTCTTCTCTTGCAGAGATGTTCGTCAACATGCCTGGAGATCTTTTTCAGAACATCCTCTGTAGCCAACGATAGTCTGTTTACTTCCAGATCAGACTTGAACCTAATTGTGGCTACAGTCTTCTTCAGATCTTCTGCTATTTTCTTGCCTTGTTCAGAAATGTCAGATCCAATGAGGTTGAGGTTGCTTAGAACCATTCTCTCCATTGTTTCTAATTCCTTCTTGGTTGCTAAGGCAGAGATGTCAGTGGCAGAGGTTCATGGCGGGGGTGCAGAAGTGGACGCCTGTGGTTGGAAAGGCACAATAACACTGCGAGTTATGTCCTTTATTTCATCTCGAAGCTTGGTCAGGTCATCCACCCCTGACTGAACAACTTTGGCTGCAAACGTACCCATTTCCTCCATGCAAATATCCCCCATAACTTTAACTGCATCAGTCTGGATGTTGATCGATCGTCCGCATTCCTGAAGGTCAGCTCGAGTTACAGAGTTCTCTGTCAGCTTCTTGATCTCTGTAGTATGTTGTACTGAAGACTGATGAAGAGCTTTCAGAGCCTCTGTGTTTGCTTGGAGAGCCTCTGCAAGGATGTTGGAGTTGGCTTGGGACTCCCTTGTGACAGAGCTTTTCAACTCGTCAAATTTTTGGAGCACCATGTCAACAATGACTTTAAACTCGCCCTTTGTGATGAAGGTGTCCGAGGTGACCTCTGGAACAACACATGTTCCAGATTTAGCCAACGAGCCTTTGGCACCTTCAGATCCTGTGATTAGGTTAAGCTCTGGAGGATTTCCTTCCAATCCTCGATGTTCCACAGAGGAAGCATCTATGAAAGTTCTGTCAGTAGACTTCTTGAGGAAGGGTTCAGAGGCTTCCTCAATGGTCCTAGTGAATAAGTTTTGTGGTTGTTCTAGAACCACAGAACCAGTGTGATCTCGCACTGCCATCTCTGAAGCAGTTTGGTGGTCACTCGTGTGCGTGACAGAGGCAACAAATGCCTCTATGTGTGATCGAGTTGTGTCCTGGGGCAAATACACACGAGAAACAACACCTTCACCCTTTTGAGAGGGTGAGGTGGATTTGGCTTCCCCGAATGGTGGTACAGAGGATGAGGGGATATCCTCTGTCCGGATGGCATGGGTAGGGATCAGACTGTGCGGTCCTTCTTCAATACCTTTCTGCACTAGAACTGCATAGGTAGTGATGTGGGTTGCACGGGGAGTTGGTTTTGGTTGTGTACCCAAGGCATCTTTTATACCTCTCTGCTCCTTTGATTTTTTATCCTCTCCTTCCTCTTCTTCACTCTGTGACTTTCCGGTCACATCCTCCATCTCTATGTTCACAGTTTCACCTAGGTCCCCTGAGTACCTAAGAATGACCTCTCTTGCTATGTCAGAGGCTATTTTTAGTGGGCTCTAAGGTCTATCCTCAGGGGATTCTTCAAAGATTAGGGCTCTTTTTGTCTTCTGCAGAGGTTTTTCGCTCCCCTCTGCAGGTTCAGTTCTAGCACTGAGAGCCTCTATCTTGGCTTCAGCAGATCGTTCCTTCTCTGCAAGCGTTCTCAGTCTTCGCTTTTTCTTTTTCTCAGAGGATTTGACCTCTGTAGTCTCTTCTGCGGTTTTTTCTTTTGGAACTGCTTCTGCGGTCGGCTTTTTCTTTGATTTCTTCTTCTCAGAGGACTTTGGAACCTCTACGTCTCCGGTTCTCTTTTTCTTACTTTTCCTTTTCTCCTTTTTCTCACTCCCCTCCCCTCTAACTATCGCTTCCTCTTTTACACTCTCTTGTGCCTCTGCGGCCACAACCTCTATCTCCTTTTCTCCCTCTTCTCTCAAGTGAATAACTATATCACCTACCTGGAATCCTATGCAAGGGGGGGGGTTGCAGGACTCGGTTCAGGAGTCCTATGCCCTCGTATGTAATCCCTAGTACCCTCTTCACTACCCAGATAGGTCAACATCTTTGTTGATACAGGTCTGGCAGATGGGTAACTGGTTTGGAGAGTGGTGGGTTTGTGGGACTTCATTTCGTGCAGTTTGATTGTCTTTCCCTCTGCAGGCAGCTTGTCCTCCCCTATCAAATCATCACCCAGTAGCAAGCCTAGGAATCATCCAAAAACAATGTTTTTGGGCTCTGTGCCCCTATCTTGGTCTTGCTGTTTGGTTACGACGGCATTCTTGATCTCCCTAAATATGAGCCCTGCATAGTCCAGTGGGAGATCATAGTAGATTCCATACATGATGGCCAAAATCGTGTGGCTAGACTGGTCTGGGCTTCCTACCTTTGACGTTAGGCATCAATTCAGGATTGAGAAGAGCACGTTCCACAGAGGGGGTAGGTTTTGTCTTCTGAAGTTTGTACGTTTGGTGATTGGAACTGCATATCCAATGAACTTCAGAAACTCCAGTATTTCTTCCTTTGTGGGCTCCTCAGAGAACTTCCGCAGATTGAGGTCTGCCTTAGTGGGGAGTTCAAAAACCTTAGATAATTTTCTTCGATTGATGCCTAAGTCCAGGATCTTTGTTGTCGATGGATGGGTGGCATAGCCAATGATACAATGACCATATTTCTCCATCTTGGCATGACGAGCACTCAACCAGAACTGCTGAATATAAGATTCAGGGATGTCGTTTCGTTTCAGGGTTAGGGCTTTGACCATAAAGTGGTTCGTGAGGATATTGATCAGGGGAGTGGCTTCAGCAGGGAATCCAGAAGGGTTCAAGGTGACGAAATGGTTGTTCGGCTTGTTGTTCATTTTAGTTAAGTGATAGTCATGTCGAGTGAAAGAGAGCATTCTGCTCGTAAGAACCTGTTCTTGTCCAATGGAAGTTGAATCAGCTTTGTGAGCTGTGGAGTGGTGGGACTTGTTGGAGTTCTTGGAGCCATTTGAGTTCTTTGAAGAGCTTGAGTGGGAGGCCATTGCAGAGAAAATGAAGAGTTATTTGCGAAGGGATTCTTGAGAGCAAAATTGCAGGTAAAAAAGAAAAAGAAGGTGTAGAGGTGTTTATATACTAGGGGGGGTAGAAAGAATTAGCGGTAAAAGATAAAAATTTGAAATCCGTAATGAGTGCTAAAGGATAAGTAGCCGTTTTCAAAAGGCGACGATACATATACGAACCAATAAGAATGTGCCACGTCAGTATAGGCGGTGCACGATTGAGAACGTGCGCCTCCCTCCATTCTCACGCGCGTGGCAGTTACTATTCCCACATGACGGTGATTTTGATAAATAACCCGCACATAATAACCATGGTAAAAAAAATGTTGAAGTCAAAATTGGCAGAAGCTCTGTGGGGCAAGAGCTTCTGAGGTCATTATGAGGTTTTAGGATACTCGAGATGACCAAGACTTTCAAAAGAGCATACGAGTTGATCGACCACAGATCCAATTGAGTAATGGATGAGACTTCTTTGAGGTACAGAGGCTCTGTGAAGGGTCACAGAGGCTCTGTGGAGGATCTCAGAGGCTCTGAGATCCAAAACTTCTAATTTAGGAAATGATCTGAGTTGGTGATCACTCGATAGCTGTGAAAACATTTTTGAGGGGCGGAGTGACATGTTTGACAAAAGATGTCGAGCTCCCCCTTGAAGTGTCAAGGTCCTTTATCTCAGCTCCCCCTTGATCTGTGCTTGGGTTTTAAAATAGACGATTTGAGCAAGACACAGAGCAGGAGGACTATTTTAACAAAAAGGAGTTTATTCACAAGGGAGTATAAATGAATATAAAGTATATACTTACAGAGGCTCTATGCAAGGGTACAGAGGCTCTGTGGATCAACTCATGTTCAACATGTCAATCTTGCCAACAAGAAAAGTAAACCTTTTCTCATCTAATGCCTTCGTGAAGAGGTCGGCAAGCTGGTAATCTGTGGGAACGAAGTACATCTCAATCGTCCCATGCTCCACATGATGTTTCAGAAAGTGGTACCTGATATTGATATGCTTCGTCTTAGAGTGCTGAACAGGATTGGCAGAGATCGCAATGGCGCTTTTGGAGTCACAGAGGATGGGGATCTTCTCGATGTCAAATCCATAGTCTCTGAGTTGGGTTCTCATCCACGGAACTTGCAAACAACAACTAGCAGCAACAACGTATTCCGCTTCTGCCATGGAGGTCGAGACACAATTCTGCTTCTTCGAAGTTCAACTTACTAGTTTCCCTCCAAGGAATTGACAACTCCCAGAGGTACTTTTTCTGTCTAGCTTGCATCCTCCGTAATCTGAATCTGTGTACGCCACTAAATCAAAGCCAGAGTTCTCCGGATACCAGAGGCCAAGAAACTTGGTCCCTTTTAGGTATCTGAAGATCCTCTTGACAGCATGAAGATGAGATTCTTTAGGGTTAGCTTGAAATCTTGCACAGAGGCATGTGGCAAACATTATATCGGGTCGACTCGCGGTTAAATACAATAGAGACCCTATCATGCCTCTGTAGAGTTTACACTCCACAGACTTGCCCTCTGGGTCTGCATGAAGCTTAGATCCAGTGGCCATAGGGGTTTTCATTGATGAGGAGTCAGAGAGCTTGTATTTTTCAAGTATGTCAGAGACATATTTGGATTGGTTTATAAAAATGCCCTCTTTGGTTTGTTTGACTTGCAATCCTAAGAAGAAGGTAAGTTCTCCCATCATGCTCATCTCAAACTCACTCTTCATCAAAGACTCACACTTTTTGCAATAAGATTCATTTGTTGACCCAAAGATAATGTCATCAACATAAATCTATACAAGCAGAATCTCACCTTTTCTCTTCTTATAAAATAAAGTTGTATCAGTTGTACCTCTTTCGAAACCATTTGCAAGGAGAAAGTTTGAAAGTCTGTCATACCAGGCTCTGGGCTTGCTTGAGTCCGTACAGAGCCTTGTCCAAGAAGTACACATGATTTGGGTACTTAGAGCTTTCAAACCCTGGTGGTTGTTGGACGTATACTTCTTCTTGAATTTTACCATTCAGAAAGGCTGACTTGACATCCATTTGAAATACCTTGAAACCTCTGTGGGCTGCGAATGCAAGAAATATTCTTATTGCTTCGAGCCTAGCCACAAGGGCAAAGGTTTCTTCGTAGTCAATTCCTTCTTCTTGGCAGTATCCCTTGGCCACCAGCCTTGCTTTGTTCATGATCACCACACCATCCTCGTCCTTTTTGTTTCTAAAGACCCATTTGGTCCCTATAGCGGTTTTACCTTTTGGCAGAGGCACCAGGGTCTATACTTCATTTCTTTCAAACTGGAGAAGCTCTTCTTGCATAGCCTCTACCTAGTTTGGGTCTTCAAGAGCTTCAGAGATCTTCTTAGGCTCAATGATACTCACAAAATTTGTATAGTAACAAAAATTTGCGGTACTGGATCGAGGTTCACCTATGATTTGGCTCTATGGGTGACTTCTGGTCCACTTAGTCATCTGTGGTAGGTGATCATTTGAATTTTCTTGGAACACTTCTGGATCATGTTCAGTTTCTTGAACCTGATCACCCTCTGTGGAAGGGTGATCATTTGTACTTGTCACAGGACTTTGGTCATTGTGAGTCGATGTCTCGAGCTCCGTGGTGCCTTGTTCAGAGTTCTCTGATTGCTCTGGTGTTGACCCTTCAGAGATATGATGAAGTTGACCATGTTATTGATTAAGCGAGGGGCCTTGGTCAAGATTTCCCTCTGAGTGCTCCCCCTCGACATTTGCATCTGCAAAAGTGTTGGAAGAAGGTGAAGTATTGTTAGGACCTGACAGAGAGGTACTTGATTGTTCTGCAGAGGCTTCAGCTCCAGAGGCTCTGTGGTCATCTTTTGAGGGTCCATCATCGTTGAACATCACTTCAAATAGATGATGAAGTTCATTTGTTCTTGATGATCCACCAGTTTCCTTATCTTGGAGCTTGAGTCCTGAGCTGATTTGCTCAGAAGTCACCTGAAACGAGTCATCAAATGAAACATTAATACTTTCAAGTATATGTTTTGATTTGAGCACATAGACTCGATAAGCCTTGGAGTTTGATGAGTAGCCAACAAATTTGGCCTCATCAACTTTGGAACTGAATTTCCCTATTTGCTCTCTGTCGTTCAACACAAAGCATCTGCAGCCGAAGACATGGAAGTACTTGATGTTTGGATTTCTTTGATTGAGTAGGTGGTAAGGGGTCTTTTCATGTCTTTTTACTACCAAAGATCGATTTTGGGTAAAGCATGTCGTGGATATGGCTTCTGCCCAAAAGGAAATTGGAAGTCCTGAGGAAGTGAGCATGGTTCTTGCGGCTTCCGCAAGGGTGCGGTTTTTGCGTTCAACAACCCCGTTTTGTTGTGGAGTCCTTGCAGCGGAGAAGTTCTGTGAGATGCCTTCTGTCGTGAGATAGGCTTCAATTGTTGAGTTCTTGAACTCTGTCCCATTGTCACTTCGAATTCTCTGAACCCTGCAATCATGAAGAACTTGTATCCTCTTAAGAAGATTGATTAGTACCTCAGGAACATCTGATTTCTTTCGAACGAATTCCACCCAAGTATATCTAGAGAATTCATCTATGAGTACAAGGATGTAGTTCTTGCCACCTAGACTCTGCACAAATATAGGACCGCAGAGGTCTACATGAAGCATTTGCAGAGGTCTGGTGCAGGACATGTCTGTTTTGGTCTTATGGGCATCTCTTTTGAGTTTGCCCATTTCACATGCAGAGCATAGATGATCTTTGTCGAATTTTATACTTGGTAGCCCCTTTACCAGGTCTAATTTCACAAGTTTGTCTAAAGAATGAAAGTTTAAGTGACAAAACCTGTTGTGCCAAAGCCAAGCTTCTTCGTTCTTGCTTGAGACCAGGCAGAGCTTTTCATCTCTGTTGATGGACTTGAAGTCCATGAGATACAGATCACCTCGTCTCTTGGCCCGCAGAAGCTCTGTGGTTGTGTCTTCCTTTAACAGAGAGCAGTATTTCTTTTTAAACATCACATCGAGTCCATTATCACAGAGTTTTCTAACACTTAGCAGGTTGTGCTTAAGGTTATCCACATATGCAACTCTGTTGACGTCGATGTCTCCGTTAGCAATGACTCCATAGCCTTTGATTTGTCCCTTCTTATTGTCTCCGAAGGTTACAGAACCACCTCCAGATTTTTCTTTGTAGGCGGAGCGCAACCCTCTGTCGCCAGTCATGTGCCTTGAACACCCGGAGCCTAGGTACCAAATGGGCACATGTTGTTTCTTCTGCGGACAGATCAAGAAGATTTAGGTACCCATTTCCAAATGGGTTCGGGCTTGTTAGGATTTTTTAAAGATGCCTTAATATATTTGATTTTGGTTTTATCCTCTTTAATAGAGATACCATTTTGTCCTTTTTCACCCTTGAATTTGGCATTCATTTGCTTTAGGTGAGATATAAGACAGGAAGGCCTAGAGAAGTGTTGATTTAATGCATGCACAAGATCAAAACATTTGCAATGAGGAACCTTGAAAGCAAACTTCTTAAATATTTCATTGAAATTGTCAAAGGAGTGTACAGGGCAATTTTTACAACAACCCATTTTAGATTCGGGTTTCTTTTTGCAGAAAACTTTGTCTATTCTAGGTTGTCTTTTGTCAAAAACTCCACTTGAATGGCTCTCTTTGTGTACTCTCCCTCGACGACCTTCCCTTTGAGCATTCACTGCCACAGAAGCATTATTTTTGTCAATTTTGGGTCAATTTGCCTTCTGTTGCCAGGTGAGTTTTTCTTGAAAAGGTTTTGATGCAAATACAGGTTTTCGAATTACGGGAGTTTGAGTGATCTTGATCTTTTCATTTCTCAATTTTTCAAGCTCAAGAGAAGTCTTTGCTTGGAGACACATATCCAGAAAGTCAGGGCAGATTGGTATTCCTATGGTTCTCCTCTTGGGAGCGATTATCCTGTTAAGGATGCCAGAGGGTAACTTATTTTCCTCTGGACCACAGATGACCACTTCAAGTTCTACAGAACTTGTCTCTGTTTGGACAGAGGCCTCAGATTCTGATTCAGAGTTTGTGTCAAGAAAGTCCTTGTGAATGAGATCGTGACTTTTTGGAAATGCGTTGTTTTGTCCATATGTAGTGTCCTTTGAAGTGTTTAAGTCTTTCGAAATGCATGGAATAACCATAGGAACACTAAGACAACTTTAAATATCTTGCTCAAAGATTTCTCTTATTTCAGAGGTTAGATCAGGATGGTTGAGAAAATGATTTTCATAGGTTCTTCTCAAGTTGCTTTCCAAAAACCTTTTAAAAAAATTTTCTTCCACAGAGGCGGGAACAAATTCTGGTGCATCAGAGGATAGTTCCTTTTCAGGGACCATCATGCACATAAAAGCCATTTGAGTTTGGGTTTCTGGGTGACCAAATCTGAAGACCCCTATCTATTTTTGAGACAAATATTTCTTTGGAATAGATTTTCTTTTTGATGAGAGTGCAGATGGTAAATCATTGTTTTCATACCATACATTTGCCATCTGCAGAGGTTTCCTCAGATGTGGTCCTTCAGAGGTTCTGCACCTCTTGAATGTGGATAATAGGTTTGGAAGACTTGGTTTTAAAAATTGTCCAAGGCAGAAGATGCTTGATAAAGATTTGTTTCTTTTATTTCCTGTGTAAGGGTCAACATCCTCGAACCCTAATCCTCTTCTGCCGATCTGGGTGTTTACCTTTTCATGAACCTTTTGAGCATCCTGATACCTCTTAATTTGAAGATATCTGTCGAACAGATCTTGATGAAGGACTTCTCTTTCTTTTTGAAAAAAGTTTTTCAAGGAAATGGCATTTAATCGATCACTTTCACTGTTCTTAAGTTCTTTCACCTTGTCTTTCAGGGTTTTGTCAAGTTTTGAAATCTTTTCTTTTAACCCATTATTTTCACCAATATGTTCAGAAAAAAGAGTTTTTCTTTCTTGATAGAGCTTGTCCTTTTCTTGAGTGAGAAGTTTTGTTTCTCTCTCAAAGAAGGCCAATTTCTTTTCTAGTTCTGAACACATGGTTTTGTAAGCAAGAAACTCATTTTGTAGTGTAAGTAGCTTGTTTTCAGAGTCAGAGTCATAGGAGTTAGAAGTGGATACCTCACTCTTGTTGTCAGAAGAGTGGACTTCTGCCATTCCACAGAAGAGTGCGTTGTTGTCTCCTTCATCAGAGGACTCATCAGTCTCAAGGTCTTGTTGCTCTGCCATTAGGGACCTTTGTGTGTAATATTCTGCCTTCTTTTTGTAGAAAGCAGCATCTCTAGTCGGCTTCCCTTTGTTGGTAGAGGACCTGCACTCTGCAGCAAAGTGGCCTGGTTTTCCACATTTAAAGCAACCTTCAGTTTGCTTTGGGGCTCTATCACCACTTCTGCCGTCTGGCCTCTGTCCGCTCCTCTTCTCTTCTTGTCTCTGCTCCTCGAACTCTTCTCTTCCATACTTTACCTCACCAAATCCTCTGCTTCTTTCATCTCTATCCTCTCTTCCTCTGTACTCTGGCTTTTTCTTGAGACCACGATTGAATTGTCGGGTCATTAATGCAAGAGTCTTGGCCAAAGCAGCCATATCAATCTCTTCCTCCGATCCTTCTTCACTTTCGCTTTCTGCCACTAGGACCTTTTTCTTCTTTTTCTTCCTTTGAGCATCCTCTGTCGCTTTTTCTTTTCCGCTGTCCTGACTCTCTGTGGTGCTTCCCACCAATGCTAGAAGACCACCGATAGGGGTCATCAGTTTCGATATCCTGTTTTCTTGACTTATCAAAGTCCCGAAGAGGTCTGAGATAGACCAAACATCGAGATCCAGCGTAGCTTGTATGGACATGGTTAGATGAATCCATTCATCATTCAAGCTTTGAAGGAATCTGACATAGTTTTCTTCAGAAGTTTTGTGGATGCCATACCTTTTGCACTTGTTTAGCAAGGAATTGTACCTATTGTATGTGCTCTGTATGGATTCACTTGGTAGAGCCTTGAATGCAAAATATTCATTGATGCATAGAGCCCTGTTGTTCTTGAGGGTTTTAGCGCCACCCTCAAGCTGTTTCTCCAACTCCAACCATAAGTCTTTCGATGTTTCACAGGAATCAAGGGACTGGAAAATATCGTTTGGGATAGCCATAATAATTAATCTTTTGGCTTTCTTTGCAAGTTCATGCAATGCCTTTTCCTCTTCAGTCCATTCGATGATTGGTTTGGGATGCTGGTACTCAGGAACTTCAGGGGTGTTTGCAGTGGCAGGAACACGAGGGACGGTTGTCATTGGGATGAAAGGAGGATTGTGAAGAAACTCAACCAGACCAGGATCCACACCTTCGAGAAAGTGCACCATCCTGATCTTCCACTGAGGATATTCATCCCTTAGTAGAGTGGGAGGTTTTGATTGAGATCTTGCACTGAAATAGTTAACAGAGTTCGCCATTTTTAAATGAAGAGTAAAACAGAGTATGGGGAGTTCTTTAGAGAAAGATAGGGAATGTGTCTAGCAGGGATGATTTTCTGGTATGAGAAAGGTGACAACTAATAAACTGAGCTTTGAATCTGTCTTCAAAGAGTTAAACACACTTGCCTTTGAATCTACGTCAAACTAGTTGAAGTAGCTCCAGAAAACAGAGTATGTTTATGAGTGGAGATGAAGATGAAGAAACAGACTTCAAACTACTACGTGGAGCGTGGGAATCAAGTATAGAACATGATCCTTTGATATTGAGAATCAAAGTTCACTCTGATACCAATTGTTGATCCCAATAATGATGTTCTTAACTTGATTGGACCTTTCACTACACACAGATTAATTAAATAGAGTGCGGAAGCGTTTATATAGTGTATGAAAGATAGAACATGCAAAGGTAGTAGACACACAATGTAATCAATAAACAGAATAGTAAAGTATTGCAAGAAATTACTCAAAGAACTGTTTCATTGATTACTGAAGAACACCAAGAACACGCACAAGTGTGTGCAAAATGCTCAGGGAAAATATAAATCTCTAATTCAGATTGTGTGTGCTCGCATACATGAAACTCTAAGGTGGTGTTCCCATAATATACAAGAAGGATGCACCCCTTAGTACAAGACAAAGGTCGGCATTCCATAAACGGAGTGCCACCTGGAAAGTAAAACCATCGTGTGCCGCTCCATGGTGATCTGGAAATCTTCGTACAGCAGGCATCACGTGATTTGCATGTGACCTTGTCTTGAACTGAGTTTGCACATCTTCGAACTTTCTCCAGAGGTTAGCCATCACAGAGGCTCTGTGAGTGATCACAGAGGCTCTGTGATCTGATGATCATTATCAGGTGTTGTGTCCTCTGGTAGAGTGTCGACAGATGTCTTCTGAGAATTTAACTTCTGCGGAGTACTTGGATGTTCTGCGACAGACTTTTGCGGTTCCTATACTTAGCCTATTTTTCAATACTTCTATAAAATGAGATTGGAGCTAACAATATCTTTTGGAGCAGCTCCAAGACTTGCAAAAACTTATCCTTGCATTGCATGTCAAGTGGAGAAACTATAAAAATGTCCAAAAGGCAAAAAATTTGAATGGTTACACAACTAAACATGCCATGTCTATATGTCGCTCCTACGAACCTTGCTCGACTACAAACAACTACATACTTGATCCATGATCCAATATTGTGGTGATCCCAAGCATTCAGAACCTGAAAATAGTAAGAATAGAAAACTAAGATCAGACATGCAGCTTGGTGAAGTTTAACTGATATCGGAGAAAATCAATCTTTCTGATGCATTGTTTTGTCGTTAACTCGTGAACAGATATCTGCAGATATTTAGTTAAGGGAAAATTGCATTAAAATGGAACCAACTTTCATCTTATTCCTATTTTAGGGAACCAACTTTCAAAGTCATCATTTTAGGGTTTAAACCAAACTTTACATATATTTAAGGGTCTCTTTAACCGGTTTAACAGGTAACTGGTTACCTCAACTTGATGTGTAAATTTATTATTTAAAAAAATATTACATGGAATATAAAAATCCACGTCATCCATACTTAAATTAGAAAAACAAATTAAATAATAAGTTGATACGTATGTACTGTGTAGTCACACCATCAAATAAATAAAAACAAAACAAACCAACCCTTTCACTCTTCTTCCCCAATTAAAAAATCTCAAGAACAGGCATCTATTTCAGTTCTGCGATTTTGAGTCATCAAATAAGAATCATTGATCGTGAGTTAGCCGGAGAGGTCGGATATGCGTGTTTGGTGAAGTCGTGGCTGCAGAAACACAGTAGCTCCACTGTTGCTGCTGGTTCTCCGACACGCTGGGGTTCAGCCGGGGCTGTGTTTTCCATTTGACTCTCGCAAACGGAGCTCCATAGTGTTTTTTTTTGTTTGGGTGTTGTTCCTAGTTTGGAGGTTTTAAGCCTCTGTGTGGTGATTTCTTGAGGTTTTAGCCTCAGTATGGTAATAAATCATTGATTTAGTTGTAGAGATGATGGTGTGCAGTTACGTCGGAGATTCAGTGTTATAGATTCGTCGGAGGTGGAGAGGCCGGAGGTGGAGGTGCTTTTCATGAGGCGGCGGTGTTTTTGGTGTAGGGTTTTGGGTTTTTTTTGTTGAATTATTATTTTTTAGTTGTTTAGTTTTTTATATAATATATATATATATATATATGTATTATAAATATTTGAATATTAACTTGTACATTAAAAAGAATTGCTGAGTGTATTAAGCTTTTTATTTAATTAAAAATATATGAAAAGAGGTAAACGGGTCTATTGTTTAATTTTTTTTAATTGTAAATTATTTGATAATCTATCATTAATTAAAGTTTATTTGTCAAATAATAAAATTATGTAAGATATGCCATCTCATCATTTCAGATTTATTATTTGAATTAAAAATATGACATGGCATATTAGTTGGCATTAACCTAGCCATGTCATCTTTAGCAGGTCAAAAAGTTGACCAGACCCTTAAATATATGTAAAGTTTGATCTAAACCTTAAAATAATAATTTTGAAAGTTGGTTCCCTAAAATAGGAATAAGATGAAAGTTGGTTCTATTTTGATGCAATTTTCCCTTTAGTTAATTGTAACTTGAAATGTAAATGTTGTGATTCTCATGGGATGGAGGGGCTTTGATATTTCACATTGTAAAATCAATAAATTCTACATTTTTTCTATGTCTTTATAACCAAAGCATTTATATGACTCCTTTTTCATTTTCCACATACCCGGAAAGTAATTGCTAACTTGAAACAAAATGTATAAATGCAGACAAATGAAACAAGTAGAAAGATACTCAAGACTAACCTCATGCTTGTGTGCTTTCATAGAAGGTAACTGCAAACACAAGAAACAAACACATCATCAACCTCATTCACAAAGGGTACGTCTGGATGTTGTTCAAGAGAGCTTGGTGGATCAACAAGTTGTGAGATGATAAGTTTCAAGAATTTTGCAGACGAAATCCAGGAAGAACTTTATTAAATCTAAAAATGATCTTACAAGATTTAAATGGGCATACCCATTTTTATAAACAACAAACAATTCCCAAAAAAAATGTTTTGAGAATTAAACCAAAAGAGGCCTTATAAAATGGCGAATAAAATTTTTAAATTTTCATCTCACCCTAAAATCCAACCCAAAACAATCATAAAAGTAATTCTTCACGGTTGTCCAATAACCTACATTCAGCAAAATAAAAACAAACAAACAATACACAGTTTAAAACCATGTAGCCAAACAACTACAAGCATGTTTAAATCCACACATATCCAATGAATTATTTATACCAAGCACTTTACCAAACATTCTTCCTCCTAGCTTCTTCAATCTTCATTGTCCATAATTCCAGTTAATGTAGTCAATACAATGTACTGAAACTACATGATAAATTGTGTGCATTCAGCTATATATTTGTTTAAAATGCAAGTCCTACCATTCATAATGAATATAAGTTCAAGATTATGAAACTAACTTGTCTTGAAGGAGGAAGTCTAGAAATCCATGGTTCAATTTCCTTAACACCAACATCAAACCGAGAATTGATAACCCCACATTTGTTCAATCTCACAATTAATTTAACCACCATCTTACCAGATATGTGGTCATTAACGTACTCAAACTCACCTATGTAACCTGCAGGCGAGATTATAGGAAATTAGGAACACACCATCATGTAATATACCAACAAATAACTATAACAAATGTAAAAAGGTTTCCAGTTTCCTATATTTCTTTACCCATTTTGACCTGTAACATGAAATTTAGTAACGTTAAATGACATTGATGTCAAGTTTATCATCCATTTCCAAAGTAACATTTCATAAACCTTTTGTAAAAAAAGTATCAAGATCAGCAACATGTCAAAATGGGTACAAAGAAAATTTTGGAACTTTGTTACATCGATTAGGAAAAAAAGTTTATTCATTACATTAAATGGGAACTAAACCAAACTCTGTTGCATTTTGCGCTTATATTATCGATTCATTTTATCTCATGAAGAAAAGAATGCTCCATGAAATCATAGAGGATTGGTTCAAAGAGACATACCATGCTTTTCCATAACCTGAAGAAACTTGATAATAACTTTTGAAGAAGGCCTAATCATGGCCTGTCTCTTGCCTCTCTTCTCAGCATTGTACATGCTCTTAAGAGCATCATTCAGAACAATAACCCTCACCATCCTCACAAATTCAAAATGTTGCAAGAAAACAAATCAAAGCAAAGATTAATATATAAAATTGCTTGCAAACACTAACCCTCACCAGGCCCAACCTTTCCAAGTCCACTCTTCTTTAATTGCTCCCTTCTATCATATTGATCTAGATCAATCGGGAACTGCAGAATAAAATAAAATCGGTTATAGAAACATAAAGGCACTTAACCCAGGAGAGATATATCCTGGTTTATCTCAATCAGGATCTTCAATATTGCTCCACGAATGTTTATATTAGGCAAGCTTCCATCTGCGAGGGGCTCAAGCCAATTTTTTTAAAAGAGTTAGAACTCCATGATCCAGGAACTCTAGTTGAAGTTGTTTCCTACATTGAAAATTGACAAGACAGATAAAATAAACATACCTACAAAGCAGATGTACGACTTTGATCAAATAATGTCACTTACTTGGATAGTACTTCAGTTAGAAGAGGCAGCTTCCTGAGTTTATTAATAGTTGGTTTTGATTGCTTGTTGAGCTCTGCATCTTCTTCTGCTACAACTTCAAGTTTAGCCTTGATAAACATAAATCCCAATCTATCAAGCTAATTACTCAAGATTTATCTAATATGCTCAAGAACTAGAGAGAGAATCTAGAGAGAGAAAGTAGATCTTGTATACCACACTCTAGAATATTACAAACAATGCATAATCTTCTAGTTCTCTATTACATGAATACAAACACAAACCCTTATATACTACCAAATTAAAACAAAGCCTTAAATGCTAAGTAAACTAAACATGCTTTGACTAACTATTACAAGGTCAATGTTGACTTTTACATATTTGACTTTCCTATTAAATCTTGGATACAATATTTATACTTAACAATCTCCCCCTTTGTATTCAAGATTTAATAAAAACTTGATACAGATCTTCAGCACTTGATTCTTCAGCTTTTATCTCTTTGCAACTTTCACAAATTTTAAACTTTCAGCTCTTGAAGAATCTTGGAAAGTCTTTTACTCTTTGAAACTTTGAAAGTCAACAAGCCTTGAACACGAAATGGAATTCTTGAAATTGAAAAACAGCTTTAACTCTGAAAATTCTTTCGACTTTGAACAAAAAATGTATCTTCATCACTTTGATCTCTGAATCATCTTTGGAAGAAACAAACTTTCTTGAATCATCAAATTTTCTTTGAACATTCTTCCTTCAGAATCTTTTGGCTTTGAATTTCTTTATCACTTGAACTTTAAATCAGCGGAAGCAAATTGAAATTCTGACTTGAACTTTGACAAACTTTGACAACTCTTCATCTTTGAAATTTATCTTTGTAACATTCTCCCCCTTTTTGATGATGTGAGCATCATTATCATCAAAACTTCATCAATTTCAGCTCAGACTTTGATTTTCCCCTTTGAGATCAACTAACAATCTCCCCTTTTTACAAATTTCGCACTTTGATCTGAAGAGCCGAATCATGAACTGTATATATCTGAATCTTTGCAAATTCAGACATAATGAGCGTGTAACCCTGATTCAACAAATGAAACAGTTAGAAATGCCTGTCAGTAACACGAAGTTACTGTGTACAACGGATGTACAATGTAAGGAGCTGGTTTGATGTTGACTCCCCAGGACTTCCATTCAATCATTGAAAGACACAAGGTAATTCTATGAATGTTCTGACAGAAAAACATATTCTCTGTGTGCTCGTGCTTTGAAAGAATTAGCACAATGATTGTGTTTCATAAGGCTCAAAGTATGTAAATCACTGTGACAACAATGATTGTACATGGACTCAATGTGCATGAGAAAGGGTCGAAGGTGGGGCAACTTTTCTTCTTTTTCAATATCAGTATCTTCCAAAGGAAGATCCGATAGATTATGTGCTGCTTCCCCAGAAAATGTGAAACATTCTCTTTTTAAGAAAAGAATGAGTAGCTTGTGGGGTTGTATACAAGAGATGGCATGGGCTATTTGCCTATTTCAATGATGGTCACCAAAGAAATGTGAACCAATCAGTAATGTGGCTGCCCGGCTCAGAAAGTGGTAGGTGCAGAGTTCTGATATTCTTTTAACTCTGTTCTCACACCCTCTTTCTTTTAAACATATAAGCTCACATCTAACCAATCTCTCATTTCCATTTTACCTCTGCTCACTCCCACACTCAATTCTTTTAGACCCCTCTCCCCTCAATCACTCAAAGGATTTCTTCCGGGGTAGGAAACACTGGTTATCGTGAATCCATGGAAGATCTATTAAGCACTTACACTGAATCTCATGTTCCTAAAAGTACATGCTTATCAATGATTTTCTTGACATGTAAAGCACAAGAAATCATATGTCAGTGTATGTATGCTCATTGAAAAATATTAATGAAATTTGAGCATTTGATCTTTGAAGATTTCTCAAAACAAGAATATTGAATGAATGAAATGAAGTCAAAAGAATTGTTTTGAGAATCTGACAATGACTTAAACAGATCAAATCAAATGATTAGGGTATCAAAGAATTGGATATTTGTTTATATGAACAAATATAAACAATTTATCAATGAAAGCACAAATATATAAAAAAAATGAATGATGCTCAACAACTGTGAAATTGCAAACGGGAGTATTACCATCGAAAAATTGTTTCTTTATGAGACATGGTAATAACAGATTCAAATGAAATACTGAACCGGTATGTGTGAATACTTGACAGTATATGGACAAGATAATATACAAGTATTGATCTTTGGAAACACACGGTCAGTTAAACAATTAAGCGCAAAAAAAAATGAAAAACATTTTAAAAATCACACTTCTATATTCATGAAATCGTTTGAGAATAAGAAGTGGTTTGAACATTTAAGAAAAGGTTTTTCATGTTCGAAAGTTGTCCTTCTTTCAAACAATCAGAGATCTAGGATCAAAAGATTTTTACCTTTTTGGCTCCCCCTCAAATCATGATCAAATGATTTATATCTTTTGAGCTCCCCCTGGATATTAGCGTAATATCCTTCTTTGATCGTTGAAAAACGGGTCCTGATCTGTCATTTGATCAGAAGCCACTTTATTCTTTTTATTTATTCAAAAATAAAAGGACAGAAAGCAGTAAAACAGTTATAGAATGAGTTCTGATCTGA
Source organism: Arctium minus (assembly GCA_954870635.1). Lineage (NCBI taxonomy): Eukaryota > Viridiplantae > Streptophyta > Magnoliopsida > Asterales > Asteraceae > Arctium > Arctium minus. Next base: position 89,861,707 of record OX941082.1, on the reverse strand, counting down.
AATAATCAGAAGTCATCACCTTTACTCCCCCTTAAATTAAGCATCTGAAATATGTCAGTTAAAACAGGATAGAGATCAAACACTCCCTTTTGAATTGTTAGACCATCAATATCAGAAAAATATAGCAAAGAAAAAGTATAGGATAGAGATCAGATCAATTCACTCGGGATGAAGACCATCAATATCCATCGGATGCAAGCATACAGGAGTAAGGTCTTTTTGATCACTGAGGTACGGGTCTTAAGCTGTTTTGCTTAGAAGCCATAATCTTGACATTGAGGTGCGGGTCTTGAACTGTGTTATTCAAGAGCCATTGTTCTCTTACTCCCCCTTGGATTGAGGTGCCTGCAACACAAATTCAGGTTTCGGTTTTGGTACCCACTGGTATTTGGGTCCAGAAATGTTAGTTGCAGTGCGTGTGGGGGACACAGAGTAAGAACCATACCAGAAATGGTCACTGGTCTTATGGATATGAGCATGTGTACAACAAATAGAACAATAATATTTCTTACTGTTAGATGCTTTGTTCTTCTTTGCTTTGTGAACATGTACACATGATTTCTTCTCTTTCAGCTCATTTTCCTTATCATCTTTGACTGGTTTCTTTTGCCAAACCAGTTTCTCTTTCTTGAAACCTTTCCTTGGATAAGTATCTGAACCATCTAAAAATTCATCATAGAAAAGGTTAGTGCGACGAATCTGATTAAAGGATTTGAATGACCTTTGTGAAGAGATAAATTTCTGATTTGAACTTGAAATAGATTTTTCAAGCTCTTTGATCTTTGAGGCGAAGTCGTCTCTTTCTTTCACAAGCTGGTCAATCTTTGTCTTGAATTCAGACTTCGTTCTTTGTTCATTCAGCGCAGCAACAGACAGTTCAGACAATTTGGAAGTTAGTTTCATGATTTCAGATTCAAAGATTAATCTTTCTTCTTCAAACCCTTTTTCCGAATCATTTCGCTGGACAGATAACTCTTTAAAGAATTCTACATTCTTCTGTTCTATGGCCTTCTTCACTTTATCAAACTTCTCTCTTTCCAATATCAGTACTTTCTCAAAATCAGAGATTTGTTGAGAAAGCTTGATGCATTTAAGCTCCACTGACTTCTTTTCTTCATAACTCTTCTTTGAGAAATCTGAGAACTTCTTTGAAAAAATTT